>PVJH01018513.1:0-44871 GCA_004026705.1 Nesogale talazaci | reverse complement strand
CTCAGACTTTTATGCGTTTCTTCGATTTCATTGCAAAAATAGCAAGCATCGGGCACTAGGCCAAGCACTATATAGAGGCAGTTACATTACATCCTGTCAACTTGTGAAGGGGTAGAGTCTAGCCTGTCTTTCAGGTCACAGCCAATGAGACCTCTGTGGAGGCATGACCTTCCCCTAAGGATTTTGGGAACTACTGTCTTTCTCCCTGGAGGTGAGACACACTCTCTCCCTCTGAGACATTCCTGTTGATAAGACACATGGAGCTATGCTAATGGCAACCAGAGCCTTGGAACTGGAGGAGTCAGGTGGAGATCCAGGCCAGCAGTAAGATACTTCCACTGCCTCTGGATCCGCAAGACCTTCCACCCACTGGCCTGTGATCTTCCAGTACTCAGCGTCATTACATGTATTGTGTGAGACTGAAGAGGAATTTCCAGACTGGTATCGGGCATATGGGATAATATCTGACTAATGATCTTGATCTGGGCTGGGCTGGGATGTTTTCTTAATATACAATTAATCTTTGCTATAAATCTCTCTCATATATATATATATCCTGTGTCCTGGAGTTGTTTCTCTAGTCAACTCAGAGTAATAGATACAAGTAAGCCTTATTTGTAAGTGGTATTATAATCATCATTTTAGTGGTTATCCCATTTTTCGTAGGAGATGAAACTGAAACCAAGAAAAGGTCAGCAATTTCCCCAAGATGGCTCAGCTAATGCAAGACAGAGATGAGTTTCAGAACAATCAGGGCCTGCCTGGCTATGTGCATTCTCTAACCACTAAGCTATCTACCTCTCCGTTTCCACTGTCTACCAGGGGTCCTCAAACTTTTTAAACAGGGGGCCAGTTCACTGACCCTCGCACCTTTGAAGGGCCAGACTATAGTTTTGTTTTGTTTTGTTTCTTAAGAAAAAAAAAGCAGCTATAAACAAATTCACTGCGGCCTGAGATGAGTCGACTGCTAAGCATGACAGGAAGCAGAGAAAAAAAAAAAAAACACGCTGCAGGCCAGATAAATGTCCTTGGTGGGCCGTATGTGGCCCGTGGGCCAGTTTGAGGACTTCTGGCCTAACCTGTTGGGAGAAACACCCAAGAGAACTCAGGGACAAACCCGCCTTCTCCAAGCTCTGCAGAAAGATGATGCCTCCTTCCTGGGTCCTAGAGTGGGTTCTCTAGAGTGGCCCACCCCCTGGGTCTTCTGAGTTTCTCTCTGGACCTAGATGAGAACCTCTCCCCCTGGACCGGTCAAGCTCCCTGATGAGCCAGTGCTCAGATGGACAGGAGCAGTTCGTCCAAGCAGCCGGCTGGCGGGAGCCTCAGGACTAATTGCCCTGCACGCTCGTTAGAGGCTGTGTTGGCAGATGAGGGCGCAGCAATAGAACCAGCCAATTAGGCAGCCAGTGGTGCTGAACTAAAGGTGACCTCAGACTTCATTGTGGACGTCCTTTCTCCGCATTTTCTCACCAGTCTGGGTTTGGGGGAAGAATGGGAGGGTACCGGGAGGGTCCTGCTTGTAGGGACCTGTCTGCTCAGGACTCCAATTTCTCTCTTTCTCAAGGGGACAACCGCATCTCGGGAGCACTGGTGGCCGGTCTGCAGCGCTCAGAGGCCGTGGGCAGGTGGAGGCACAACGCTTCAAGGGCCCAGGGCCAAGGCCAGGTCAGCTGAGGGACGCATTTCCAAACAGACCCAGTAGGGAGGAGGGGCAATTCTAGAGGCAGGAGCCTGAGGGTGGACCAAGGGTAAGGTGACCAGACATTTTTCCGCTTTTTTTTTTTTTTAACAATTTAACAAGGTCCTGCGCTGTTTTAAAATTAAAATAAATATATTACAATACTATTTTTGCAGTCTATGAAAATTTTTGTTGCTCCCCATAGATCAAATTTTTAATCAAGAACACACATCCCCCCCCCCCCCCATCCATGGTGTCCCACTTAAAATCTGATCACTCTGAAAGCGCCCTGATGTACTTCACAGAGCATGGCTCTCTCCCATCTCCACAGGCCTCCCTCCACAGTTGCTCCATAAAGTAACGTGCTACGAAAACTGGAGTCCGCGCTCAAGCAGAGAGGACAATGTCCTCTTTTCTCTTGGAGACCCACCCAGCTGGTGGCTCCCCAGCATCTCCCGGGGTGGCTGTGCCTTCAGAGCCTTCTCCCTTCCCCTCAGCTCTGAGGCCACACTCTCCCTGGGAGACCCAGCCAGGACTGAGTGTGCCGGGGTACGAGGGCCTGGACACCTGCTGCAGATGTTATGAGAGAAGGCTCACCTTGGAGACGTCGCCCACCTCATTCTGCTTCCTCTCCCTTTTTTTCTCTTTAAATTAAAAGATCATTGCATCGGGGGCTCTGACAACTCTGATAACAACCCATGCATCAGTTGTCTCAAGCAGATCTGTCCATTTGTGCCATCGTTCTTCTCTAGACATTTATTTTCTATTGAGCCCTTGGTATCAGTTCCTCTTTTTTCCCTTCCCCCTTCCACCCTCATAACCCCTTGATAAGTTATAAATTATTTTCATATCTCACACTGACCACTGTCTCCCTTCCCCCATGGTTTCTATTGTTCTTCCCCCTGGAGGGGTGTGTGTGTGGTTATATGTTGATCATTTTGAACGGTCCCTCCTTCCATCTAGTCTGAAGTGAGAGGCAGCACCGGTGTCATGATAGTGGAGGCACAGTGGGGGGTGAGGAACTGTCAAGGAACCAGAAGAGTATTGTGTGTTTCATCAGTGATTGACTGCGCTCTGCTTGACTTACCCCTTCCCTGTGACCCCTCTGTGGGGGGATGTCTCACTGTCTACAGATGGGTTCAGGATCTCTGCTCTGACCCCACTCATTCTCAGAAATATGGGTTTGGGGCTTTTCTGTTTGTTGTGGGTCTTCTGATGCCTGTTGCCTGGTCCTGATGATACCTCATGATCACACAGGCTGGTGTGCTTCTTCCATGTGGACTTGTTGCTTCCCTGCTAGATGGCCGCTTGTTTACCTTCAAGCCTTTAAGACCCCAGATGCTACATCTTTTGATAGCCGTGCACCATCTGTCACAGACATCACTCCCCAGCAAACCTCTTGTGCCTGACTCCATCGTAGCGTCTTCTTTCAGAAGACTCAACTGGTAAAGCCTTCTACCTAGCAGTGTGTCTTCTCACCCACAGAGTGAGCCCTTTCCTTTCTAATTCTTCTCAGTCCAATCCCTGTTTCCCAGCAGGTGTCCCCTCCCTGTTGGCCCTGATTCTGTCCTCTGCCTCCAGCACTCAGTGCATGGCCTGAGGACCTGAACTTGTGCCTACTCTGATGTCTTCACACAAACCTCCACTCCCAGAAAAGCACAATTGCCAAACTGGGGCTGCCCTGCTCCACAGGAGAGTAGATGGCAGACTGGAAAATGCTTTCACCGCTCAGATGAGAGATTGTCTGTCTGAAGAGGAAGAGTTAACTCACAAAGCATCGAACTTGACTGAGTCCCTTCAGAGGAAAGTTGGTGGCGGGTAAGCAGTGCGGGACCTATGTTTGAAGGAGACAGAGGGCTGAGGGCAGAGCTTTAGGTGGCCCACTACGAAGGAAAGAATGTGATGTGGCAAAGGTACCACAGAACCCAGGGAAAGCTCGGAACCCATCCTGAGAGAGCCATGAAACACTGCTTAACACAGGGCGCACGCATTTGAATGGAACTTTGGAGGCAAGGAAGTGCAGGGCATTGTAAGCAAAAAAGGAGCAGGGTCAAGCCGGCATGAATGGGGTGTTTGATGTTCTGAAGAGAACTTGACAATGGTAGGATGCATTTAAATAATGGAGGACCTCGAATACCTCCAGTGCTTCATTTGATGAGATTCATAAGGAGGAACCAGGAAGAGATACCTCTGGAGGAGTGAGGTGCTCAGGTTGGTGTTTTAGAAAGATCAAGTCTAGGCAGAGCAAAGGGTAGAGATTGGAGTTTGAGGTGGGGAGAACAGCTAAAGGCTGCTCCAACCGTAAACACAGGAAGGATACGGCTCTATGAACAAGAAGTCGCCAGAGTCAAAGAAGGGATAAGAGATGGGATTTCTTGCAGAAGAGAAGGACCCACAAGATTGGGCATAAGGCAAGGGGATGAAGACTTAATGCTTAATATATAAATAGATGTGCATTGGCCTCTGTCTCTTTCTTTATAAATTAACATATTTACATATGCACATGCCTATAGCTATATCTCTATAAAGATTTTTTCTCACCTATTTCTTTCCTCTATTTCTTTTTGCCTTCAGACTGTCCCATTATCATTCACACCTTCCATTCAGCTCTCAGTAATTCCTCTTGGATAGATTGCACTTGATGAAACCCCACCAGACAGTATATGCCCTCTTCGCCATCGATTGTAGATCTCTTGTTGGTCCCTTATCTCTGAGTTTATGGGCTTCCCACTCACCCTCCCTACCCCCTTCTCCCCCATTCTCCCAGAACCCCAGATCCTGTTGCTTTCTCCTTGGGATAGTTCATCCTGCCTATCTTATATAGACAGACAGAAGGTGAAAGAAAAACAAAAACAAAACAAGAAAAAAATCAATAGCTAGTACCAGGTCTGTCTGTTGACCCTTGTGTGTGTTTTCTGATCAAGTCTCAAGAGGTGCCAAGCCCTGTCCTCCAGAAGTCTATTTCCAGGCTTCCTCGGGGACTCGGTTGCTTTGTTCCCTTTCTGCCCAGTCGCACTCCCTTCGCGTTTCCCCTGCTGTGCATCGGGCAGACCGGGCACCCTTTCCACACGGTGTCTCCAGTGCTGTCCCCCGTAGCACTATGTGTCCGTGAGGGAATGTCCTGTCTCATGGTGGGGCTGGGCCTAGGGTCCACTCTGTGCGTTGGCTGCCTTGCGCAGGGATGTCATCCCCGGGGCTTGCTGGGCTCTCTCCCTCGTAGTTCACTCCCCTGTGGTCTAGCCAGGGGAGAGAGGCAGGTCTGCGGACTCCTCCTCCCAGCCCTCTCCCACATGGCTTTTCTCGGCCTCTGAAGCACCTGTTTTCAGTCACAAAGTCTCCCATGGCGCCCACCATGTGGCATCCCAGGGATAGCCTGTGCTATCTGAGACTGTATTATCCGAAACTTCCCTTTCCCTCAGGAAAGTAACTTGGATTGACCAAAGGGCTTCTGCCGTGTGAATTCTTTCCGTGTTAAGAAGCAAGAACCTGGGAAAACCAGGCCAGAACCCTAACAATTCAGTTCCTGCTTCATAC
Organism: Nesogale talazaci; assembly: GCA_004026705.1. Lineage (NCBI taxonomy): Eukaryota > Metazoa > Chordata > Mammalia > Afrosoricida > Tenrecidae > Nesogale > Nesogale talazaci. The sequence continues at coordinate 39,659 of PVJH01018513.1, read as the reverse complement.
AAATAGTCAGCATGTCTATTTTTTAAATAGCTATTATTTTTATTTTTTTAATCGTTATTATTCACAATCCTTGGATCACATTGTCTGGTGTCCTTCTTTGAGGTGGACTTAGCTGGTGCCTCACTTAGATGCAGGCTCGTTTCAGAACAAGTTGGGCCCTATCTGCTGGCTCCACCATACTTTGCACATGACCTCAGCGATCGCTTCATAGGGACGGGCATTGTATGGGGCCATGTCATTAAAAGGAATGGGTCAGGGCTGAGCCTTGGTGGCATAGTGGTTGTGTGCAGGACTGCGACCCAACAGCAGCTCTCCAGGGCAAGGCTGGGCTTCCTACTCCTACCAGGGCAGTGATGCCCTCCCCCCACCCCCAAACAAGAATGGTTCTTACAGTAGGGTGACGATGAAGGGTAAGCTCAAAACCCCTTCATCTATCTATGGCTTGTAAGGACCGGTTCACATTAAAGACATCATTCTTCTTTTGCTGAAGGACATTATAAATTAGATCCATCCATCCCATGAACTTTATTTTTGTATTACTAAGAACAAGGATGACCTCTTCCGCATCAACTTCGGTAAATTTTACACCATCACAATCCTTTTCTCAGCTTATAGCGGCTCCCCCCACCCCATCTCCACTTCAATAGAGCCAAGGGAATAAATTGGTTTTTTCCCTCCCCGCTGAATTCTCAGCAAACCTGCCCCAAGCAGGCAGGGCCTGGCTGCAGTGAGGATGCTGCCCTGCCATGAGCACCACTTAAACCTCAGGTCAGTTGCCAATGGCCAGAGTTCCGGAGAACAAGGGCCGGAGATGGAGCTAGGAGGTAACGAGTTCAAAAAGCCAAATTGTGTATAGGTAAATGAGGGGGACCTCCCGGTCTACTTAACCTTTCACCTGTTTGTTGGAAGAATCCTTCTAATTTCCCTTCTCGGTTTTGCAAAAGACAAAAACGGTCGTCACTTTTCGGCAGCGCCTTCAGCAGGGTGAACAGTCCTCTTCTGGCTCTGTCCTCTGTGGGCCAGGGCGCCTTTCGGAGCCAGTGCTGTGATATCCATGCCAATGAAAACGGGACTTCCTTGGAACTCTAAGCCATCTCTAGAACTCCATGACTGCCTGAAACAAACAGCTTGTCTTTCTAGAATGGTGCTCCGTTTCCTTTCTTCCTCCGGGTCTCTGCTTCTGGGGGCAAGGAGGGAGCACATGAGCTTTCATCCTCACTGAGGGCATTTACATCCTAAATTGATTCTTTCCAAGTCAGAGCGGGTGCTTGATCAGCTGTGGACACAACAGTCAGTCCGAGAAACAATCAGGAGGGTCTCTGACCTGGAGACTTTTAGCAAGATTATGTCGCAACCAAAAATTTGCCCTCCTTAAGATTCATTTCGGTAAATCTTGGCCAGTCACAGCACCTCACACTGATGTATTCTTATTCTGATGAAAGGGACGTATCCTGTTGTATTTCCTATTTTGCCTTGACTGCCAGAAAGCTCGGAGCTAAATCCAGTACCCAATTACAGTAAGTGTATTTGCATAGATTTTTCGTATGTATGTATGTATGTCCATTTACCATATCCATGTGTGTATATAAGTCCTCTTATTTTATATCCTGTTTATGATATCTTTATGTATCTGCTATCTATGTTTGATTTTAGGGTACACGTAGCTTTAGCATTTCAGTATTCTAAAATCATTTTTGGAAGCCAATGGGGAATGCCTCCTAAAGGAGGCACAGGACGCTTGTCTCATTCTGGCCCCTCCAGCCTTCCCTTCCACATAGGAAAGCAAGTCACGTTTCTTTCCTCTGGTGTCTCTTCACTCTCTCTCCTCACCCCAAAGAGAAAGTGACCTTGCCACAGAAGAAAGTGACCTTGCCACAGAAGACAACTTGGTTCGAAGGAAGAGCTCTGAGTTGACATTGAAACGCCTCTCCTCGGATCCCACCCTAGTTCTTGTGTGGCTTTCATTTCTCCTGCGGAGTCCAAGGCTGAGGCTGACTGAAACCTGACGCAACCCTGAGGTAGAGAAGTCGACTTTTCTCAGAGAAAAGCGGAGACCGGCCTGGCCTGGAAACAGTAAGCACCTCCCTCACCCAGCGAGCAACCACCTCACAGAGACTCAGCACAGGGGAGGGCAGAGAAGTGGCGGCCCACTCTGCTCACAGATGACTGGTCTCCCTGACAATGCGGCCTCCTGGTTGATTATTGGCTCAGGCCGAATGAGTGGGACTGAGAACAAAGGATAAGGCAGGTCGGTAAGGAATGTTCCAGCTTTTCCCCTGTGACAGAAAAAACACCCCGAGGCAGAGAAGGTATCTGCTCCGATGATTCTGGAGCCAACCCTTTAGTCGGCTCCTAGGGAGGGAGCAAGCACCTGTAGCTACAAGCTGGGAGAGGAACCCAGGAAGTTGCAAAAGAGCTGGTAGGTGGGTCAGTTTGCTCTCTGTTGCCACCACAGAAAACAGCATTAATAACAATAATAATTATCCAAGTTTTCCAAGTTCTGTTCAAAGCATGCACACACACACACACACACATTGGTACATCCATAAGGTGTATGTATTATTACCTCCCTTAAGGCTCAGAGAAAGTAAGTTACTTGCCCAAGGTTGCACAGCCAGTAAGCAGCAGAAGTGATCCTTGTACCTAGGAATTCAGGCTTTGGAGGGTGCATTTCCTGGCCCTGGGCTAGACAGAGCCAATGGTCAGCTCACCTCTCTTCAGACGGCCCCAGTCCATCTGAGCCAGAGACTGCTGACCGCCTGGGTCCCAAGTAAGAAATACTATTTGTCTCAGTCCTCTGACGAATCCAGATGAACACAGGCTTCCTAGATTGTGTTACTCCAGGTAGACTAGAGGAACAAATGTATAGACACGGATATGGATATAAGGGAATGGTTTATATACAAGAGGAATGGGACATTGAGAAAGCATCCCTGCCCAGCCCAGTTCAAAGTCATAATTCTGATATTAGCCTATATGCCCGGTATCAGTCTATAATATCTCTTCTGACTCATGAAGTCACAGGCCAGTGGCTGCAGAATTCTGGCGATGGCAGGGGTCTCCCCATGGCTCCTCGCTTCCAGGGCTCAGGGTCCATCAACAGCATCCAGTGGTGGCAGAAGCAACTCATCGCTGACAAGGCTCCCCACATGGCCTCTCCAGCTTCAGAGGGCTGGTTCCATCAAGGCAAAGCTGTGTGACTTCTCTGGTTCGTCAGACGCTGCCATCTTGTCTTGTCCGTGATTCATCGTCTCTGAGACTCACTCCCAACAACTGGGGAGATAGCTTCTCATCTTCACCAGGGAAATATCGTGAGATTTCCCAGAAGTCTCAGGAGAAGTCATGCCCACCTGGAGGCACTCAATGGCTATCTCCAGATTAACAGGCTAGACTCCACCCCTACATCTCAATCATGCAATTAACCTGAACACATAACCGCCACATAGCTCCATCCATTTTAATATCCAGGGACCAGAGAGGAAATGAAGTGGGCCTGATTATTTAGAGTCTAGTTATAAGTCCCTTTCAAACTGTGAAGAAGCCCAAGATAGGATTGTGTATTTACCCAGGAATAATTTAGTAGGCACCTAAGATGTAGCAGGCCCTTGGCTGGGTTCAGTAGACCCTGATGAGAGCAGCTGTACTCCATCTGTAGCCTGGAGTTGGATCAACAGGCAGGTTTGGGTTTGAGTTCCCCAACTCTGTGCAGCCGTTCTGCGTACAGGACATGCCTCCTATGGGTCTCAGCTCTGTGCTGCACCCACCCATGGCCTCCCCCCACCCCACCCTCCTCAAACCCAGCCCTGGGAGGGTAAACAAAAAAAAAAAAAAAAAAAAAAACCCATGGCTATGGAGTTGATTCTGCCTCCTGTGGTCCCACAAGGCAAAGTAGGTTTTGTAGGCTAGACTTTTAAGGAGTCCTGGGGTTACCTGTGGGGCAACTTCAGGCAATCTGGGAGAGAAAGAAAAAGGCTTCTGGTCCCGTGAAGGGTCATGACCTTGAAAACCCAGAGGGGCAGGTCTACTCTGTGCTCCGGTCACCATGAGTGGAAATCAGCCCAAGGGGCAGTGCGTCTGACGCAGGCAGCCACAACTTCTCCCAGAAAGTGGCTCAGGGCTTCAAACCAGCGACCTCACCTATAGCAGTCAGGAGCTTAGCCACCAGGACGCCTTGGATGGAAAGTTCTCACCTTTGAAATCAGATAAAGGGCCTCAAGCCACAGCTGTGTTTGTTTTATAAATTAAAGGTGGAATTATTAAAATGACTGTTTTCCTGAAAATAAAGAGATTAAAAGTCCTCCTTCTCCCCTGCTGCCTCCCCTGCTTTTTTCCAATTTGTCCCCAAAGGACTCCAGCATTGTGTGAAAAAAGCCAAGAGGTATCTCTGTTTCAATCTTGGGGCCTGGACAGCCCCATAACAATTATAATCTCTGACCTGAATCTGCCTGGAGGCAGGGGGCAGCGGAGGAGGCCGAATTCTTTCCCGTATTAACCACCATTCAAATGGATAGGAGGAGAATGACTGGCTGGCCCTTGGAAGTCTAGGGGTGGGGGAGGGGGCAGGGGAGGGGTGCTAGGCCATCCCAGGACCTGGACCTCTCTTGCTGGCCTTCTACCAGACTTGGATGCCCAGTGCTTCCCCCCCCCTAGGCCTCTATGTACCTATGTTAAGAATGTAAGATTTTTAACAGAGAGGCAGAAGAGAAAAGAAAAACATTTAGAAAAGCCCCTGGCACTCCGTACAAAAATCATGTTACCAAAACCAGAGCCAACCCATTGCCATCGACTTAATTTCACTCTATATGGAGTTAGGAGACTTCAATCATTATGAGAGCGGGCAGCCTTCTCTTTCTCCCCTCCAGGGACTGGTGGGTTTGAACCACTGTTCTTAAAGTTGGCAGCCCCGTATATTTAATAGGTCAGGTATATCTAAAGGTGTTTCTGACTCTGTTACTCCATCTGTAAATTGGGGGTTTAAAGAAAAGGGTAACAGAATCTGCTTGGTGTGAGGCTGTAATTACATCCTGCGGAGAAAGTGTTAGACATGTTGTGGTGTATGTGTGGGGGTGCTTTGCACTAGGCACTGGGCTGTTGGCTGCAAGGTCAGCGGTTCAAACCCACTGGCCTATCTGAAGGAGAAAGGGGAGGCTGGCTGCTCCTGCAGAGAGGTACATTCTTGAAAATCCCATCGAGGACAGCTGTGGGTTAGAATCCAGGAGCCCCGTGTCAGAGGGAGTGACAGAGGGGCTGAGCACCACAAGACTGCAGTTTCAACCCACTAATCGTTCCTCGGAAGGTAATCCTATTGAGCGCCTTGATTTCAGCTCACAGCAGCCCCGAGCGCAGAGTCAAGCTCCCCCAGAGGGTGTCTCGGTGTAATCGTTCTCAGGATCGGATCGCAAGCACTTCCTCCCACAGACCCCTGGGGTGACTGGAACCACCTTGGCCATTCCAGTTATAAAACAACAGACTTAATGCCCATGTCCTGGCTTTTTCACCAAGTGCCTTTGTACTGATCAGAAGGCAGACAATCGAGTGTCCCACGTGGCGTTGGGGCATAAATGGCTTTTGATTTGGGGTCAGTAGCCGACCACTTAGGTGGAGGGCAACGAGGGGGTGTCACTGTCCTTTAGGCGGATGGCGTGGTGGACTAGAGCAGGGGGCCTCAAGGTGTTACAGACAAAAACCAAACAAACCCCTCAAGCCTCTTAGCAAACCCCATAGCAAAGTGACAAAGCCAAGCAGATCTGGTTTCTGAGTCTCTGTGGGTTTCCAAGACTGCCCATCTTGACAGAAGCAGACTGCCACATCTTTCTCCCCTTGAGCGGCTGGTGGGTTCGAACTGCTGACTTTGGGGGGAAGTCGAACTCTTCCACCGCTGTGCTATGAGGGCTTCCTGGTTACCACATAGTAAGGACTCAAGTCATCGAAGATACAAAGTATTGACTAAAATCAAACCAAAACCCAACCCTCACCCAACGAGTTGATTCCAATTCGTGCCCACTACCGTGGAGTCTATTCCACTTCAGGGCAACCTTAGAGGACCAAGTAGAATGGTGCCCTCGAGGTCCCAAAGCTGTAAGCCGTCCCCCTCATCTTTCTTAGGGGCAAGTTGTGGGTTCCAGTACCTCAAAGTGATCAGCCCCTTCCACTCCCCCTCCCCAGGCCCAGTCAACCCCTCTCTCATAAGGCTCTGGGATTTTGACCCACAGCAGTCCCCCATGGGATTTTCAAGAATGCAAAGTCTCTACAGGAGCAGCCAGCCTCCCCTTTCTCCTTCAGATTGGCTGCTGAGTTTGAACCACTGACCTTGTAGTCAATAGGCCAGTGCCTAGCCCACAGCACCTCCAGACACACAAGAGAATGTCTAAAAATGAGGCCTGGTCACTTTCCCTGCATGAAGGCATTTCATCCTCAAATCAAGCTGAGTCTGCCACCATTTGTTCCCCCGCCCAACTTACAGATGGAAAAACAAAGATTCAGAAACATGACGGACTCTATCAACCCAAATCAGCGCCTGCTGAGTCAGCTCTGGTTCATGCTGACCCGGTGTGCATCAGACAAGAACTGGGTCCACAGGGTCCTCGATGACTGCTTGACAGCCAGGTCTTTCTTCCAAAGCACCTTGGGGTCATCTTGAACAGTTATTGTCTGTCAGCGGCCTACTGAGTTAACCATTTGCATGCCTGTGGCGGTCATGTGCTTATGTTAATTTCATGATTGAGAATTTAGGGGTGGAGTCTAGCCTGATAATCTGGAAATAGTCATTGAGTAGCTGATGAGGCCTCCGTGTGGGCCTGGCTTTCTCCTGAGACTTCCGGGAAATCTCGCGATATTTCCCACGTGGAGATGAGAAGCTATCTCCCCAGTTGTTGGGAGTTAGTCTCAGAGACAACAAACTATGGACAAGACAGGATGGCAGCATCCAAGGAGCTGGAGATGCCACGTAGAGAACTCTGCCAACGCTGATTTGCCTCTACCACCACTGGATGCTGGTGATGGACCCTGAGCCCTGGAAGTGAGGAGCCATGAGGAAACCGCTGCCGGCACCGGGATTCTGCACCCACTGGCCTGTGACTTCATGAGTCAGAAGGAGATGGTATAGACTGGTATTGGGCATATAGACTAATATCAGACTTATGACTTTGAACTGGACTGGGTTGGGATGCTTTCTCAATGTCCCATTCCTCTTGTATATAAACCGTACCCTGATATCCATATGTGTTTCTATGAACTTGTTCCTCTAGCTTACCCAGACTAACACAGCCCCTAGGGACTCCTTCCAAGCTTATACAGTTAGTCGATGCAGATCTTTGCATCCACACACTATAGATGCCTTCCCTGCCTCCCAAAGAGACCTGGCACGAGTACTCCCTCCTGGTCCAGCCCGCCCAGCTCCTCACAGCAGCAGAGCGCCGGGCAATATGATTGTCGCTATCTGGCCCTCCTCAAAAGCAGGATCATCAGAGGGCAGAACCCAGGCCCTTTCATCTGTGCCTCTTGACCAGACAGCACAGAGCATCCACTGTGTAGCTGCTTAACAAAAGTGGGTCAAACCAACACAAGAGGGGACACGAGCCTCTGTATCCCTACTCTAGTCACTAGTTCTAGTTCTGTCAAGAGCGAAAAAAAAGGTAACCCTGGGGCTGATTTTACCAATACAGCATCGACAATAAGCAACAGGGACTTGACCCACAGTGCGGGGAAGGCAGAAATGCAGCAAGGGGGGTTGTATTACTTTCCCAGCCACTGCCCTGAGAGACCTGTCTCAACGTTTTCCAGGGAAAATAGCGAGTTTACCCCATACAAATCAGCAGGGAGGTTGGACTGTGGGAGCCGGTGGGAAGGCAGAAAACGGGACGCTCAGCCTTGAGTGTCTTGAAGGTCATTTCTATACCCCTGTGAGACTTCTTAAGATAAGCTGCATCATCCCTGCCCTTCCTTGCAAAGAAAAAAATTTAGCAAGCATCTAAATGACTTGACATTTACACATACATATGTGATAACAAAACAATAATAAATCTATAGTGAACAAAAGGAAACGAATATTTTCCCTCTGGTTCCCCCGCAAAGAACCCTTCCCATCAGTGGACCTTAGAACTTCGGCTCAGTTTCTGGCGCCCCTCGCTCCCCCACCCCCATCCCTGGCCACTCAACTGTCCTCCCCGAACACTCCACACCAATCAGGAAACGAGGTGCACGGCCAAGCCACTTGCTGCAGTTAAACAGCAATGAAGCCCCACTCTTTGAAAGTGCCCAATGGGGTCAAACTGAAAAAACGAACAAACCACAGAGCAGCCAGCCATCCTAAAAGTCCCCCAGTGGAGGCTCAGTCTCTTGGGGCTCCCTGGGGAAGAATCGGCCAGCTACCAGAGGCCAGCTGGGGAGCAGGGAGTCAGCTCCCCTTCTCCCCACCTGCAACATGTGATCGCCTCCCTGAGGCCCCTATTATTTAATGACGCAGAACTTCCCTTTGCCCGAAAATTGAGATCAAGCCAGGCCACTGCTGGTTCCCACAGGTGAGCGCAGGTTTGAGTCGCTGGGGCGGCTGGGAAGGCCTCAGGCCCAGGTTCTGCGGAGCACATGTGCTACTGCCCCCAGCCCCCACTCCCAACCCAGAATATGCCCCGGTGAACGCTGGCTGCACACAATGAGACTGGTTTGAGGTGAATATTTAACACCTGTTTGCCTCTCGACTTCCTTCATGCTGATTTGTAAAATGCCAAATGCCAACGATGCAATAAAAGAATAATATAACAGACACATCAGCCAGATTCGACCATTACCTGGCTCTCACCCCATTTGCTCTGTCTGTTCCTTTTGTGTGAGAGTTGGACATTGACGAAGGAAGATGGAAGAAGAATCGAGGCGATCGAGTGGTGGTGCTGATGAAGAAGAGTCAGAGCACCATGGACTGCTCAAAGGGCACACCAGTCTGTCTTGGAAGGAGCATGGCCACAATGCTCTTTAGAGGCGAGGATGGCAAGACCACACCTTACCTCGGACTTGTTGTTAAGAGAGGTCAGTCCCTGGAGAAGGACGTATGCTTGGCAAAGGAGAGGGGCAGCCAAAGAAAGCAAGACCTTCAACAAGATGGGGTGGCCCCAACGGGCTCGAACAGCGGATGATTGTGAGAGTGACCCAAGACAGGGCAGGGTTCCCTTCTGTTGTGCAGAGGGTCGCTACGGGGCAGAACCAACGCAATGGCGCCTAGCAACATCAACACCATTCTTTATTCTTACCCTGTGCTGAAATGTTTATTTAAAGAAAATGCAAGAGACCATGTCATTTCAACCTACCTACTTCCTTCATTCTGTATCTCCAGAATACGGACATTGTCGTCCACACCCACAGGCCATTATCATTCCCAGCAGAAGAAGAAACAACTCTTTGGTGTTCTCCAGTCTTCAGACTCTCTCCTCCACTACCTGAGCCCTCTGCAGACAAAAGTAAAGGGGATGCTACCATGAGCTCCCACGTGTATAACAGCCCCATGGCGCTTTCCCGGTGGTCGATAGAAGGCTGATCTTCTTTATAAAGAAGGGTAAACCCCTCACTGTCATGACCCCTCAGAACAGTGGCTTCCGAAAGGAAGGGAGGGAAGGCGAGGGAGGGCTGTAGGAGGCGCACATTGTTGGGAAGCCTTACCTCATCGCCTCTCCTGCCTTGATCTCGCCTCTTTCAGACTTCTTTTTCATGACCCCCACCTCAAAGGACCTTTCACAGGAACATGACTCGGAGTTTGCCGAAAGCGCCCTTCTGTGTGGCCTGAAGAGCTTCTTGGAGGAAGACTTAGAGAGACAGCAGCAACACCTTCGGGAGAGTGAAGACCTCGAGGGAGGAGAGGCCGAGCAGCCACAGCTTCACATTTTAATCTATTTTTTATTTAATAAAGCTTTTCTATGAGATTTATCACAAGGCTTTCGACTTACCTTCATCCTCCCTTTTCGACCCTATCCCCGTCCCACGGCCGCTCAAGCCGCTGGTGGGAGGGTTGGTTTTGTTTTTAACTTAAGCAGTCATCTGTGTTTATCCACAAATACTTTTTTTTAAATCCATACATACTTCTGTGAGGCCATCTCTAAAGGCAAGACTCTTGCTCTCTAGGGAGCCCGAGTGGTTCAAGGTTTAAACACTACACTGGTAACAGAAAGGTGAGCGGTTCAAAGCTATGAGCCACGCCACAGGAAAAGCAAAAACACAAGCACGCTGGCTACCTGCTTCCCGCAAGTGACCAGAGCGGGAAATGCCTCAGTCCCAGTGCTCTTCTTCCCAGACAAGTCAGCATCAACTCGGTGACACACACCACCCCTTGCCTTATGTTTTCGTCTGATTTTTTCCTTCGTCTTAAAGTTTTGTTGAAGTCTCGTTTTATTTTTGTATTACATTTTTGTTTTGTCTTTTAACCATTTCAACCTTTTTCTATGGAGACCTCGGTGGGTTTTGGAGATGGGCACTTGCCTTGTGCATCTACTCTGGGTGCATCTACTCTGGGTGGCAGTGGTGGGCGATGCTAACACAGGCTGGGCAGTTCCAGTCCACCATGGTGCTCACTCCCCGGGAGAAAATTGAGACTTTCTCCTATAAAGGTTGACAGCCTTGGAAACCCACAGGGGCCATTCTGTTGCCTGCTGTGGGCTCCCAATGAGAGGGAACTGACACTGTGTCCGTGGAGGGGAGGGGGGTCTTTCACAGACATGTGCTGGTTTGACTTTCTCTATCCCCAGCCCCCAGCAGCTTCTAAAACAAGAGTGTGACCTTTTCAGCTGCAAGAGTGCTGTCAAGCTTCCCATGTAGTCGAGTCACCCAGAAGCCTTGTTAAAATATAGATTTGAATATAGATAGATAGATAGATAGATAGATAGATAGATAGATAGATAGATAGATTGATTGATTTGGGGGGGTCCTAGCCCACAGTTTCTGACTCAGTAAGCCGGGGGCTGCCCATAAATTTGCACTTCGAACAAATCCAGAGATTTGAGGAGTTTCCTAACCAGTTTCCTAACCCAGAGAGTCTCTGTGCTTCCTTGACCCACACAAGCGGATGTGCTCTGCAGGAGCCTGGAGCCTTCCCTGCTGGGGTCCCCTCAAGACTGGCCGATGGAGTCACACCCTGAGCTCTGGGGCCATCTGGCTACTTACAGGGATCTGGCACCACCCTGGTTAGTCTCACTGCTGACCATCCCCGCCTCCGCCCGCTGGTCCCCGGGAATTGGTTTTCTCCTGCCTCGTGGGTCAGTGACTGAAGCCAGCTCGCCCAGTCCCAGTCGTCCTGCCAGTGACCTCCCACCTGTACCTGGCTTGGCCCCAAGGCTTGACCCACTTTCTTTTGACTACATTCTTTCTGGTCGATGCCCCCACCCCCACCCCCACCTTGTTCTTATCCATGCAAAAGTGTTGAGAGGCAGAGGCTGAGGCTCTGCTCTGGTTTTGGAGTCTGACTGGACCATTGAGCAGAGAGGCCAGCTGGCTCTCACCCTGCCACCACTCTCAATCTCCCATCCCTTCCCACCCCAGCTCTTACCTGCACCTGCCAGTCTGGTCTACACAGATGCCACCCAACCCTTGGTTCTGTCCAAGCCCAGGCCTGAGCTGGGTGGGCTTACAGACCACCCATTACTTGGCCGAGCGCCTTAGGGAGAAGCTGGCAGACGGCAGCAGGAGCTGAACCAAGCTGTCTCTAACCTACTTGCCTCTGAAATGTAAGTTCTTGGAGACCCGAACTCCAAGACTGATTCAGATGAAAGTCAAGCATCGAAGTCCAGGAACCGAATGGTCCCTCCCAGGCAGGCCCAGAGACTTGCCCCTGGACACGGTTAGGCCTCTCAGATGCTGGTCTTCAGCCATGCTGCCGCTGGTCCCACCACCGCAGAAGGGTCCATTCGGATGCTGGGACCCCCTCTACAACAATGCTAAGGAGCAAGTCCCTGAACCCCTCCAGCCCCCAGAAGAGTTCCTGCAGCAGGAGAGCCAGAAAGCACAAGGTCCCAGCCTGGAGCAGGGGGGGGGGGGGGGGGGGGGGGGGGGGGGGGGGGGGGGGGGGGGGGGGGGGGGGGGGCCGGGGGGGTGAGGAGGAGAGAAGGATTGGGCACTAAGGGCACATGGCAAAAGTGTGAACCTTCATTCATTTGTCCAACATCCCTTCCTTGGGTGTTGCCAACACCTAACACACTGGGTTGCTGACCGAAGGGCTGGATTTCCAAGCTCACCCAGAGCTTGGAAGAAACGCCAGACAACTTCCTCCTGAAAAGTCCAATCCGGGCACCCTAGGAAATGCCGTTCTCATCTGACACACATGAGGTCGCCGTGAGCTAGCATGGACTAGACAACAACTGTGGATACCGCCCCCTCCCAAGGGCAGGCTGTCCAAGCCACTGGGGGTGCCGCAGTGAACAAAAGGCTGAGACATCCCTGTCCTCGAGAAGATTCCATTCCAGCGGGGCAGACAGCCAGTAAACAAAGAAGTGAAACGATGCCCTACAATAAAGCGTGTTATCATACTACGGAAGTGAGGATGGCCAGACCTCATCTCATATATTTGAGATACGCTGTCGGGGGAGACCGGTCCCCAGAAATGGACATCAAGCGTGGTGAGGTAGAAACCGGGAAAAACTCACTGCCTTCAAGTTCATCCTGACTCTGCCTCAGGGGCCCTCAAACTTTTTAAACAGGGGGCCAGTTCACTGTCCCTCAGACCGTTGGAGGCACGGACGATCATTAAAAACAAACAAACAAAAAACTATGAACAAATTCACTGCAGGAGGCCAGGTCAACGTCCTGGGGCCCTGCGCGAAGTAGTTTGAGGATGCAGATAGACCTATGCCTGTGAATTTCTGAGACTAAGTGTGCACAGGATTGACTCACCCGCGCTTCCTCACAGGGAGCAGCTGGTGGTTTTGAACTGCTAGCCTGGCAGGTCCCAACCCAAAGCGTACCGGCGAGGCCATCAGAAAGGCCCTGGAAGAGACGGGTTGGCGCTGCGGCTGCAACAATGGGCTTAAACCTGAGAACCATGGGGAGGAAGCGCAGCCTGGGGCGTCCTCCTGATCTACCCAGGGTGGCTCTGAGTCCGAACCAACGCAAGGGCCCCTCCCCGCAGTCATCCTCCACCACTCCCAGAATGAACGGGTCCTGACCCAAGCCACGGTCTGCCGTGAATGAGGAAGACCGGACGGGGCGTGCCTCTGAAGGAAGGTGCGGTTGGGGCCGATCGAAAGGACCCTGCACCGCCAGGCAAATCGGATCCGTCCTGGAACTGGGACAGCCAGGATGCTCCTTAGAAGCGAGGATGGCGCCAGGGCCTTTATCTCATGTGCTTGGCGCCTGTTTTCAGAAGAGACCAGTCCCTGAAGCAGGGCCTCCAGCTGGGTAAAGCGGAGGATGGAGAAGGCGCATAGAGGAATGCATTGACCCCACCAATGATTGGGAGGCTTTGGAAACGCTGGGCGATGCTTTGCTGTGTTATCCATCGGGGTGATAGGAAGGGACTTGACAGCACTTGAGCACCTAGTAACTAGTCGGGAAGGAGCACTGGTGACACCGCAGATGAGCACCTGGCTGCCAGCTTAAAGGTCAGAGGTGGGAGATCCCAGTCAGCCACTGTGAGCTTACAGGCAACTTGCAACCACTAGGCCACCTGGCCTCCTCTCAAGGGAAAGGGGTTTATGAAAGTGACCAGATTTTAAGCGGGACACCATTGACCGGGGTCAGTGCGGGGGTGGGGGGTGGTCGTTCTTGATTACAAATTTGGTCTATATGGAGCAACAAAAATGTTTATAGAACACAAAAACAGCATTATAATATATTTATTTAATTCGGGGGGCGTCACTGCCCTCTGGTAGAAGTGAAAGGCCCAGCCTTGCTCCTGGAGAGCTGCTGCCGGATTTGAACCGCCAACTCAGTGGGTCACAGTCCTGCACTCATCCACTACACCATCGGGGCTCAGCCTATTTAGTTAATTTTAAAACGTCGCAGAACCCGGGACAAACTGTTAAAAAAGTGAGACGTCTGGTCACTTTATTTTATGGTATTATGTCAGGGTCCCAAAACCTCATCTGTATAAAGTGACCAGATTTTAACATTGGTAAAGCAGGACATCATAATTGGGGTGCGGGGGGTGGGGGAAGGCGTGGTTAGAGGAGGTATATTCCTTTCCGTTCTCCCGCTGTTCTCAAGCTGGTCATGCAATCTTTCCAAAAATTGGGACTTTTTAAAAAAAAATCGCAGGATGCGGGAAAAATTGTTTAAGATCAGGACTGCCCCGCCAAAAGCAGGACATCTGGTCACTTTATGATCTGTATCAAGTGGGGACTGTGTTATAGCGAGGTTAATGAAATGTCAGGGGTGCGTTGACTGCAAAAGACAAGAACCAATCGCATGTTCGAGTAATCTCATGGTGTTATCCAGAAGCTTTACAGCATCTCACTGCCCCATGTCACTGCTGACGCATAAGGCCCTCTGGAACAGGGAAGGATGGGTCCCCCCACCCAACCCACCCCCGTGAGTCTTGGAGACTGTCACTGTTTAGGGGCATGGAAGGCCCTGTCTTTCTCCCAAGGGGCACCTGGTACTTTTGAACTGCTGGTCTTGCAGACACAGCCCAAGGCGTAACCAGTAAGCCACCAGGCCTCCCTAAATAAACAACATAAGGAGGAAGTACGACATGTTGACGCTGTGTGGGAAAGGTAACCAACGTTATGGAACGATATGTGTAGAAATTGCTGAAGGGGAGAATAATTCGCTGTATAAACTTTTACCCCTAAATTCAATAAAATGTGAAAGGTGAAGAAGAGAGTATAAGGGGGGAAATCAAGGCAAGGGAGGAGGCTATGAGATGTCAGGAGTGAGGGTGCATTAAAACTCCGGGAGCTTGATTTCTGTAATCAGTAAAAGGTCTGACTGAGAAAGTAGCGTGGGGTGGGTGTTTAACTCACACACTGCAGGGCAGGGATATGGGGACATAAATGTGAAGAAAGGGACTATTTCTTGGGAGACAAGGATTTAGTGTTGAAAGGGTCAGAAACAAACCCTTGAGCGGGTGGCCGTGGGCTGACTGCCCTCCCTTCAGAGCAAGAAGGAAGGGGCATTCCAGATAGGGAGAACAACACAGGAGATGACTCTGAGATGAGAGAAAGCGGAGCATCTTCAAAGGATAGGTTTTCTTGGCAGGATCTTAGGAGGAGGAGGAGGAGGAGGCAAAAGAAAGGAACAGATGAGTCAACGGTGCCTCTCAGTGACCCAGTGTGTGTCAGTGTAGGACAGTGCTCCTTTGGGTTTCCATGGCTTCATGTGCCAGAAGTCCATTGCCAGGCCTTTCTTCTGCAGTGCCTCTAGGTGGACTTGAAGCTCTCCCCATTTGGTTAACCGTTTGCACCACCCAGGGATTCAGGGCCTTAGAACAGCATGAGGTCAGCTGGGCCCGAGGAAACCGGGCCTGGTGGATTAAACGGATGAGAATCAATGACCAGGGAGAACAATTGGATCTCCACCAAGAGGTCCCGGGAGCTAGCGAGAGGGCTGCTGCTGTAGGTCCTGCGTGCTGTTGCTAATTCCAGCTCAGAGCTGCTTGGAGATGGAGAGGCTGGGAAGGGTGGCTGCCGAGAGCTGCGGGCTGTTCAGGCCCCTTTGTCTCTCTAAAGACGTGTGGGAGGCATGGAGTGCCAGAGGTTTGCTGAACGCCTGGGCAGCTCCCCCGTGCGTGTTTACTCTTCTTCCTTGAATGAACTGATGAGCTCATGGTCCCCGGAGGTGCCAGGAATGAATTAGCCACGCAGCTCGCTCCAGCATGTGCAGAAACTGCCCAGTGTCCTGTGGCAGGTAGGTCTCTGCTGGGAGTCAGACCACACCAGGCACACGTGATGCCGGCCCTCCAGGGGCCAGCAACCTGTCAGGCCAGGGAGGATGTCCAAGCAAACAGGGAGGTGGTGGCCCTGGGT
Organism: Nesogale talazaci; assembly: GCA_004026705.1. NCBI lineage: Eukaryota > Metazoa > Chordata > Mammalia > Afrosoricida > Tenrecidae > Nesogale > Nesogale talazaci. The sequence continues at coordinate 23,724 of PVJH01018513.1, read as the reverse complement.
TAGGAGAGGCCGGGGCAGCAGCTCAGACCACCGGGGAGCCAAGTGCGCCGTGCCTGTGGGAGAAAAATCATCAAAGCGATTCATTCCCCTGTCTAGTCCCTTCCCTTGCTCACAGTGGTAGGGCCACACACCGTCACAGGAAGGATGGTTCAAATGGCCTCTTTTCTACGTGTCTCCTCCGCCCAGAGGACCGGGGCTCGGCAAACGCTTGAGACCGAAGAACCAATCCTCTCCTTCCCAACAACTTTAAAATCACCCAAGAGCCTTAAATGTGTTTTTCCAAACAGATGAAATCACCATGATCTGAAATAATAACCTACAAATGTTTACAAGATGGCGTCACAGCTGCTTGTTCACACTGAAAGAGCCTCCGATGGCTCTCAAGCCGCAGTTTGCCGACCACTGACCTAGACTAATGAACTGCATGTGTGTGAAGCTTCCGTGCCGCCCCCTTCTCCATTCCTATCCAGCTGTGCCTGTCCCTGACTCTTGCTCTTCCTGAAGGGGTCTCCGGACTCCCCACCTTTTCACAGTGCCCTGTGGAAACCCACCCACTGGTTTCCCTTCCTTTCCCCCTCAAACCATTCACCCTGTCAACGATCTCGCTCACTGTCGTATTACATCATCTATTGTCCATTTGAGATGTAAGAGGGAAGGGGTGGAGCTTAGTCTGACAATCAGGTCCCAGATGGATGGCCTCATTTGAAGGGGCTAGAGAGATAAATAACTCGCTGGAGACAGGACACACGCTCACTCCCTGTCACATATTTCCGTTGATAAGACAACGTGGAGTTACTCTGGTGCCCTGGAGCTGGAGGAACCTCGTGGAGACCCCTGCCAGCGCTGAGATGCTCCCATTGCCACTCAATCCATAAGATTTTCCACACACTGGCCTGTGATCTTCCTGCCTTTGGCCTCGTTGCATGTGTGTCGTGAGTCTGAAGAGGACTTTACACATTGGTGTTGGGTATATGGGCTAGTCTCTGATTTATGAACTTGATCTGGATTGGGCTAGGATGTTTTCTCAATATTCAATTACTCTTTGATATAAAACTCTCTCTGAGGGGCTGACCCCAATAGCAACTACGTGGACAGTTGCGCCTCCCCCTCCCCCCACCTCAGAAGAATTGACGTCAGAGGACAGCACTGAAGCTACAGCTCAGGGAAAGGGACACGTCTGACCCGAGCACTGGGAACAAATGAAGGGGGAGGAAGAGAGAGTGGAGCCCATCCTGGCTCACCAAGCGTTGAACACAATATCCCTGCTCAGAGCAGCCATGACACGGAGAGGACCATAGAGCTGGCCCCACAATAAGACCCCACATCCTTCACTGACGCATAGCCCTACAGGGGACAACACTGGAGACACAGTGTGGGAAATGCATCCAATCCAACCCCACCCCACTGAGGCAAAACCCTAAGGACATGCAGCAGGACAGCAAGGAAGTCCCTCCGGCATACCAAAAATATGCCAGGGCGTGCATTTGTGGCCAGGGCGTGGCACCCCATCAGACTCAACTAGAAAACACTCCTAAAGGTCAACAAAGGTCTATTTATAGGATTTCCTTTCTTTTTTTTTTTGTCATTGTTTTTTTAATTGTTGCTGTTGTTTTGTTCTCTTTTATTGCTTTGTTTTGCTCTGCCTTGTTTTTGTGCATATTATTATCTCTGTGGATCTATCTAGATAAGATAGGTTGGAAAAACAATAGGGGAAAACAACAGACCAATGGTTCCAGAGGGACAAGGGAGAGGGGCAAAGGAAGTGGTGTTAACAAACCCAGGGACAAGGGGACAGCAAGTGATCCAAAATCAGTATCGAGGAGGGTGTAAGAGACCTGGTAGGGCTTGATTAAGGATAATGTTACCGAAAGGAATTCAGGAAACTCAAATGAAGGCTGAACATGGTAGGGGACAAGGGGAAAGTAAAAGGGAGTAGAGGAAAGAAGTAGGAGGCAAGGGCATTTATAAAGGTATAACGACAGGCAGGTACATATATAAATATGTTTATATATGAAGTTGAGGAAATAGATCTATATGCATATATTTATAGGTTTAGTAGTAAGGTAGCAGATGAACGTCGGGCCTCCACTCAAATACTCCCTCAATGCAAGAACACTTCGTCCTATTAAACTAGCATTCCATGATAGTCACCTACCTAAAACAATCACTGAAGACAAATGGGTGCATAAGCAAATGTGGTAAATAAAGCTGATGATGTCCAGCTATCAAAAGATGTAGCATCTGGGGTCTGAAAGGCCTGAAGATAAACAAGCAGCCATCTAGCTCAGAAGCAACAAAGCCCACATGGAGGAAGCACGACAGCCTGTATGACCACAAGGTATTGAAGGGATCAGATTGCCGACATCAAAGAACAAAAAAATTATGTCATTGTGAATGAGGGGGGAGTGCAGAGTGGGAACTCAAAGCCCATCTGTAGGCAACTGAGCATCGCCTTATAGACGGGTGGCGGGGAGGAGGACGAGGGGGACGAGTCAATCAGGGTGTAGTGTAGCAATGATGAAACATACAACTTTCCTCTAGTTCTTAAATGCTTCCTCCCCGCCCACTATCATGATCCCAATTCCACTTACAAATCTGGCTAGACCAGAGGATGTAAACTGGTACACATAGGTATCTGAAACATAAGGAATCCAAGCAGATAAACCCCTCAGGACCAGGGGTAAGGGAGGCGACACCTGGAGGATGGAGAGAAGGTGGGGGAGGAAAGGGGGACTGATTACAAGGATCTACATATAATCCCCTCCCTTTGGTGACGGACAAAAGAACAGTGGGTGAAGGGGGCCATTAGACAGTGTAAGACATGACAAAATCATAATAATTTATAAAACATCATGAGTTCATGAGGGGGTGGGCAGGGAGAGAGAGGGAAATGAGGAGCTGAATCCAAGGGTTCAGGTAGAAAGCAAACACTTTGAGTAAAATGATGGCAACAAATGTACAAATGTGCTGGACGGATGGATGGATGAATGGATGGATTGCGATAAGAGTTGTATGAGCCCCAATAAAATGATTTTTAAAAGAAAACATCTCTCTTACACACATACGAATGTTTATGCATTTGTTTCTCTAATCTACCCACGCTAACCCAAGAGCCTTGCTTCGTCCCGGATCCGAGTCACCAAGGCCGGGAAGGGCGTCTCCAAGCTGTGCCACTTGGTCATGCCAGTCAAGGCCTTGCCATCTGGTCACTGCACCCTCTCCAGGACTCTGCCCTCGGCTGGTTCACATTTTCCCTCTTCACCCTCCTGTCATTCTCAGTGATGTCAACCTTCCTGTTGACGGCCTGCCCGATACCCTGTCAGGCCTTCTCTGTGCCCTCCTCCACCCTGGTGACCTTAGGGTCCACGGTGTGGCGGCCACAGCTGGACCACATTTCGCGGTGCCGCTTTCCCAGAAGGTGGGGCCGTGTCTCAGACTCTGCCTCCAACCTGCTGATGTCCCCACTTCCTCACACCTCGTGAGCCAGTTCCTTGTTTTGCTGGGGAACTCTGATTTCTCCACCCGCTTTGGTCAGCATCACACACACACACACTGGGACAGGTTACACGTATGACCCACCCCTCCCGCCTCCCCCACCAGATAGAGAAACCTAAAGCCCAGCAAAGGTAACTAACAGACCCGAGATCAGCAGTGGGGTTGGAGGCCAGATTCAAATCAGAGCCCACGACGCTTTGTCCCCTCCACGGGCACAGAACCAGTGTAGGTGACACCAAGAGGAACTGCTCAGTCTTCCATCTCCTGCTGGAGTCCCCGGGGGATGCCAAGGGCTCATGCACTTAGCTGCGAACCACAAGGTTAAAAGTCCAAGCTGACCCCCAGGCGCCAGGGAAGAAAGGCCTGGTGATCTACTTCGGAAAAACCGAACTTCAAAAACTGGATGGAGCAGAGTTTTACTCACATGCAGGTCAGGGCTGGCGTGTGGTCACTGGCTCAGCCCGAGATTTGTCTTCCTGTACCTAGAAAACTCTTACGCCGCATTTATAGCCTGTCCAGGGCTTCACCCCATGGGAGAACTTGACGGCGATTTTTAAATGGTCTTTAGATGTCAAAAATCTGATGTGAGCTCTAAATGTAAGATCGGAGAAAAGAGGGACACTTAGGTGAAAAGTATTATAAGCATGTCTAATTGGAAAAAAAAAACAACGTTTGTTGTTCGACTCAAAACTTTAAAGCATGTTATGATACTGCAATCTATGCTTATTCAGAAGCAAATGCCCAGCTATTAGTGGCCTCTGCTTGCCCCCCCCACCCCCAAAAAAAATCCACACTTGGAATATGCAGCATCACCAAATAATGTCTTAAACTCAGATTCTTAACGTGAACCCAGAGAAGGGCGTGATGCGTGCGTTCTGCATCTAAGAAGGGATCCCCAGGACAGCATAGGCGTCGCTAAAGAGCCCACAGTGTGCAGAGACAGCCAGATACAGGCTGTGGGGCTGAGGCAAAGGGCAACTGAAAAGTCGGTTAGGAGTTTCAGTGGCTTGCGGTTCACCAGCCGGCATCACTCTCACTGGCCATGTGAAACCAGAGCGTAATGATACGTTACCTCCATATCAAACAAAACCCTCTGCCATCCAGTCGATGGTGACGCACAGAGACCCTATAGGGCAGGGGAGACTGTACCTGGTGACCGCAATAGGAAGCCCTGAGTGTCTCCTGTAGAGCTGGCGAGTGGTTTTGAACCGCTGGCCTTGCAGGTCAGAGCCCCGGCCATAAGCCCTGCATCACCGGGGCTCCTGTGTGATACGGATACGGATCACTCTATGAAGGAAAAGCCCCGCTGACACTGCCTGCCAATAGACTTTGGATTGGGAAACAAGATCAAAGTCTCTGTCTAAGCGCTGGCTTCTCACTCAGGCTTCAAGGCGATAGCTATGAGACAGCAACACCTCGGGCCAGACAGCTACCCAGAATAGCTGCTTCTCTCTGGACTGGGCAAGGGCAAGAAGCAAATACAAAACTGACAATCCCTAGCTATTCAAGAAATAGGAGGGAGCCGTGAGAAGTGGCTCCTTCTTTTGTTATGGCTCATGGCAGTCCAGTTGGCCGCGGCTCCTCGTACCCTCACGTCAACGCAGCCCACACCATCTTCACCATAATGTGTACGGCCAGGACGCCTGTGACCTAAGCCCTGTGTCTACCATATTCTAGTGTTGGCCACAGGATGTTTGTTGCCTTATATTTCGAGATAGATTGTCAGACATTTCTTTCTAGTCTGTCTTCGTCTGAAACGGTCACTGAAACTTGTCTGCCTTGGGGGATGTGGCTGTCGTGGTCTCGTGTGTCAATTTCATGATTGGGACTCTAGGGGTGGAGTCTAGCCTGTCAATCTGGAGACAGCCAATGAGGCCTCTGTGGGGGCATGGTTTTCTCCTGAGAATTCTGGGAAGTCTCGCGGTATTTCCCAATTGGGGAAGAGAGACTTGATTCAGTCTCTTGGAGTTGGTCTACAGACAAGACAAGATGGTGGCATGCTGATAGATCCTGAGTCCTGGAACCTGGAGGAGGTGGAGGAGAAGTCATGCGAGCCTGCCCTGATGGAACCAGATTTCTGGGGCTGGAGAAGCCACAGAAAGACCCTGTCAGTGCTGAGAGGCTTCTACTGCCAATGGATACTGCTGATGAACCCTGAGCCCTGGAAACCAGGAGCCATGGGGAGACCCCTGCCAGCACCGGGATGCTTCTACTGTTGCTGGACACACTGCACTCAGTGGTCTGTGATTGTCCTGGTATCACTGCATGTGTTTCGTGAGTCAGAAGGAGACTTCATAGACCGGTATTGAACATATGGGCTAGTATTGGACTCATGGACTTGGACTGGACTTGGGGGCTTGTCTATGAATTTGTTTCCCTCGTCTACCGGGACGAACCCAAGGGACTCAGCTGGTGTTTGAAATGCCGGCGAGGTCGTTTTCCACCCTCAGAGCAACACACGAGTCACCACGGTATGACCAACTGGCAGGCAGGGCATGGGCGAAGTGGCTTGAAAGCAAGACAAACCTACCCCCACGGAGTCATTCCTGACTCACCGAGACTCCAGCAGGCCTAAAAGAATGGCACCTGCAGGTGACTCTTTAGGGAAGTAGAAAGCCTCACCTTTGCCCCGCAGAGTGACCTTTGACCTGTTGACCTTTTCCATAGCAGCCCAACCCTACGCCCCCAGGACTCCTCTAGCTGTGGCTTAGGACCAGGTAATCTGGGCAGAGAGAACAGATGGGGTCCTTTGCAATGTGGGCACCAGGAAAATGAAGGGGGGAGGTCCATCGAGCCAGTACATCAAGAGTCGATACTCAAATTCCAGAGATTACAACACCTCCAGTTCAGCAAGACCTGTCGATTCAGAATGGCTTCTCAATGAAGGCCTGTGTACAAAACCAACAGCCAGCACTCTTCCGAACACTCAGAGACGGGAAATGTTTCCTTGGAGACTAGGAAGCAAAGACGCCCTCTCTCACCACTTCTATCCAACATCGTATTAGCATTCCAGCTGGGACCATCAAGCAAAAATGGGAAACAAAGGGCATCAAATCTATAAGAAAAAAGAAAACTATCTCCATTTACAAATAACATGATCCGATACACACACAAAAAATGTCAAAGACTTGGCAAAACAATTATTGGAAATATTTTTACACTCAGCAAAGTCGGCTGAGCCCTGGTGGCTTAGTGGTAGTTTGCGGGACTGCAGCCCACAGGCTTGACAGTTCAAATCCAGCAGCAAGGCTGGACTTGCTACTCCCACCAGGGCAGTGATGCCACACACACACACAAAAAAAATTCAGCAAAGTGGCAGAATATGTCAACACATCAAACTCAGTCAGATTCCTTGATACTAACAAAGAGAATTCTGAAAAGGAAAGAGAGAAACCTATACCGTTCATCATAGCTACCAAAAAGATAACATACTTAGGAATAAACATAACCAGAGATACAAAAGACTTAAGCCTACAAAACACTCCTACAAAGCAATCTACATAAATGGAAAAGCATACCATGCCCATAGATAGGAAAAATCAACATTGTAAAAATGTCAATACTACCAAAAGTATCTATAGTTATAAGGCAATCCCAGTCTCGATTCCGTCAATATTCTTTAGGGAGCTGGAAACCAACCATTAACTTCATATGGAAAGCAAAGAGACCCCAGATAGCCAAAGGATTACTGAAGAAGGACAAAGTAAGAAGTCTCCTATTTCCTGATTTCAAAATGTACTATTCAGATATGGTAGTCAAAACAGGCTGGTACTGCTACAATAATGGATGCAGAGAACCACGAATCAGAATTGGGAACCCAGAAGTAAATTCATCCAGCTACCAGCAACTGATGGCTAATAAAGGGCCAAAATTAATTCTATCTGTGAGAATCTCTTTAATAAGTGTTGCTGGAAAACTGGATATTCATTTGCAGAAATACAAGATCCATACCTCACACCACACACAAAAATGAGCTCACAATGTATCAAAGACCTAAAATGTAAAACATAAAACCATAAAGATCATAAAAGAGAAACTAGGGGCAAACTAGGGGCCTTAATTGTGGTATAGGTAGACTATCAAGCATATTCAAAAGCATACAAACAACAAAAGGTAAACTACAGAACAACACCTTCTGAAAATTAACTGTGTGTGCACATCGAACAATGTCTTCCAATGAATAAGAGACCCTACAGACTGAGAAAAAAATACTTAACAACAACTTAACTAACAAGGAATTAATATCAAAAATGTAAAGAAAACTTCAATACCTCAACAACAAAAAGACACAGCGATTTAACTAAAAAATCCCAGAGGATATGAATAGACACTTTACCAAAAAAGACACTCAGGAGGCCAACAGATACATGAACAAATGCTCCTGATCATTATCTATTCCAAAATCCATTAACTCACAATGCTGTAGGACAGGATACAGCTGTGCTACAAGGCTTGTGAGGCTGTGAATCTTGACAGAAGCAGACCGCCTCCTCTTTCTCCCAAGAAATGGCTGCTGGATTCGAACCACAGACTTTCCTGTTAGCAACCCAACATTTACCTCATTGTGCCTGCCAGTCAGACACTGATGAGCTATCATCTTATCCCAGGAATGACAGCACAGTTCAATAAGATAGAAATCAACAGGTGAGGTTATTAAGGAATTAGAATTCCCCTACACTGTTGGTGGAAACTGTGGAAAATAGCCTGGCTCTTCTGTAAAATGTTCTAAGTAGAAATATCATTTAATTGAGCAATCCCACTTCTTGGTATAGAACCTATGTTCCTGGTCTATCACTCACAATGACAAAGAGTTGGAAGCAACCTACATGCCCATCAACAGAAGGATGGTTAAAAAAAATTGTGGTACGCACACATTATGAAATACTACGCGGCTGAGCCCCGGTGGCGTAGTGGTTGTGCGCGGGACTGCAGCCCACTGGGATGGAGGTTCAATTCCAGCAGTGAGGCTGGGCCTCCTACTCCCACCACCGAGAGCAGTGATGCCAAAAAAAAAAAAATACTATGCAACACGCAATACTAAAGATTAACAACGAATCTGGAAAACTCCTCATAATGTGGATGAAAATGGAAATCATTAGGCTGAGTGAAAAAAGTCTATAGGGACAAATATTATATGAGTTCACTATTCTAAAAAGTCAGGGAAAGATTTCTTCATAAGATAAAGAAAGATGGTTACCACGGATAAGGGAGAGTAGAGAATAAAGTCATTAGCCAGTTAATAACCAAACACTCACTGCCATAGAGTCCATTCACTGGGACTCATAGGACAGGGCCGAACTGCCCCTGTGAGAGACTTGGGTGTGAGAAGAAAGGCCATACAGTAAGGAGTGAGTAGCACAAAAAGTTTCCTAAAGAAAAGGAAGACACAGAGAGGTACATAAGAGTCATGGACAACAAAGGCAAATACCAATACATATATCATCTTGCAAGATCACTAATAATAGCCACGATGGGCAGAGAGGCCAGTGGGACCAGTTTGAGGAGAAAGGGATGATGATCATGACCATATGTGGTTTTGGAAGATGACACTTCTACAAACATGTGGAGGTGCTGTAAAGATATCCACGTCCATACAAAAGCAAACAGAGAACGGAGGTATGTAGACATCTTAGCCATACCCAACCACCTTGAGGGAAAGAGTCACAAGTCTGGAATCTCAGGACCAGAGTCCCCTGGGGGCATCAAGATCAGGCAGCATCATGTTGTTCACAAAGATAATGTCCGACATCCTACTTTGGTCTTGTGTTAGTCCAGGTAGACAAGAGAAACAAATTCATAGATATGCATATGGAGATAAGGGTAAGGTTTATATACTAGAGGAATGGGACATTAAGAAAGCATCCCAACCTGGTCCAGTACAAAGTCATAAGTCCAAAATTAGCCCATATATCCAATAACAGTCTATAAAGTCTCCTTCCGACTCACAAAGGCACAGGCCAGTGGGTACAGAATCCCAGCACTGGTACGGCTCTCCCCATGGGTCCTCACTTCCAGGGCTCAGGGTCCATCAACAGCATCCAGTGGTGGTAGAAGCAACTCAGGGTTGGCAGGGGTCTCCACGTGGCTTCTCCAGCTTCAGAGGTCTGGTTCTATCAGGGTAAGGCCGTGTGGCTTCTCCTCTGGCTCCTCAGACACTGCCATCTTGTCTTGTCCGTGGGCAACAACAACTCCCAACAAATAGGGAGATGGCCTCTCATCTCCACAGGGGAAATATCGCGAGATTTCCCAGAAATCTCAGGAGAAAGCCATGCCCACACAAAGCTTCACTGGCTACTCAATGGCTATATCCAGATTGACAAGCTAGACTCCACCCCTACATCTCAATCATGAAATTGACATAAGTACATGGCTGCCACAGGTCTTAAAGGTTTTTGAGTGACCATCTAAGGTGCAACTATTGATCTATCCGTACCCAGAGCCAAGAAACATAGAGAAAATTTCAAAAATGCATGAGAATCATTTATCCACAGGACTAATGGACTAATGGGCCACAGAAACCCACAGCTTCTGCAATCTGAAGATCACAAAATTGATGTGGCACCCAGCTACCACTGACTACCCTGAGAGGGGACTTGATGGGGAGAGTCCTGGATAAAGTGGCAAGAAAATGCGGAACAAAACCCAACAAGAGCAGATGTCCTGGTTATACAGAGACTGGTGGAACCCCTAGGACCTTGGTCACTTCAGGCCTGGTGATGAGCTCACACCCAAGGCTCAACCTTCCACCGAACAACAGACAGGCCTATGGAGGGAGCAAGGACACCCAAGAGGCATTCTCAGGGGACCACTGGAGTGAGGTCCATAGGCACCAGCTGCCCAGGGAGAAAGCATGGGAGGCAGAAATGGAGAGAGAGAAAGGATCCATGGAAATGGCAAATACAGGAAGGAAGGGAGAAGAGTGCCGTTACGTTGTGAGGACTGCATCCATCGTCACGAACCAAAATGCACACGAATTGTTGAAGGAAAAAAACAACTCGCTGCATAAACTTTCATTCGAAAGTTTGTACCAGCATCCCACTCTAGGGAAATGTACCTGGAGAAATTTAAAGACAGCAACAAAACATCCCAAGGACAAGACTATTCCCCGCACTGTTATGTGTGTGCACGTACGAAGACACTGTAAACTGTCACAAGGCCTCTGAGCAGAAGGATGATGGAAGACGTGACGGGGTAGCTGCTGACTGCACATTCATCATTCATCCCCAAGCATCTCCTTCCTCCTTGCTAACAGAAGCCCTTTTGTGAAGAGCTCTCTATTCCCAAGGAGAGAAGACCCGCTGCCCCCAGCGCCAGGGGGAAATCGATGTCAGTCTGCAGTGAAGAAGATGCAAAATCTACTCACCACTTCAAAGCTAGCTCTCCTTCTGGGCACCACTCCCTTTGCCCGAGCCCATGTTTTCTCTCCTACAAAACGCTCACTCCCACATTTGCCCTGCCTAAGTCAAAAAGAGTTTGAAGTGCTCTGATGCAAAAGTGTTTTGCAAACTTCTAAGCAGTCTCCGACTTGGGCTTGTGATGCGTTTTGGAAAAGTCCGCTTTTGTGTGTGTCAAACGAAGACCCTACAATCACCTTCCAGCTCACATGCAGCAAGCAGAGCCCCCTCTCCCACCCCTCACCCTGACCCTGCAAGGTTTCAACATAGGAGCTGAGTGGCAGCTGGCCTCCTCCCAGGATACAATGGTTGTTGGTCTGCTTCCACTCAGAGGGACCAAGGTATTACACAGGGTTCCCAATGACTGCGTTTTTGTAAGTTGATTGCCAGACTTCTCTTCCACGGGACCTCTGGATACCATGCAAATCGTTAACCTTCCGGTGAGCAGTGAACCTTTTGTGCCCCCAGGGAATCCTATGCCAGTGTCTCTCCAGTCTTTTTCCACATGGGGCTTCAGCCAACACTTCCAGGAGCTTTGGACTGAAAAATAATGAATGGCTCTGAGGATCCAGCTGCTCTTTTCTCCAAAGAGAGTTTTCTCTGTCCCTCCACCTCTATGGCCTTTCCTAGGAGGAAGAGTCAAGGTTGGTTTGGGTGGGGGGTGAGGGTGGGGGGAATCCCTGTCATCTTGTTCATATTTACAATCATACATGCCAATGTCATCAGGAGGTGAAACATTGGCTGCCTTGCTCCGCATCTCAGTTCCTCCTCCTCGTGGCAGCTGGTCTTCTCTTCCCTTGTTCAGAACTTCACCTTCTCTCGACAGCACTTCCTGTAACTCACACTGTCCTGGGCTCTGTTTATTGTCTCTGGGCCCTGTTTTCTTGAAACGTAGGTTTTAATGCTCTGCGTGTAGAAATGGCCAGATTTTGCCTTCAGAGCTAATGGTGGCTGTTTTGTTTTGTTTTTGCTCTTTCTTTTTTGAAACAGAAATGGTCTTTGGGGGTGGGGAATGCACACCCATACATATGTGTGTTATTAAGGTCCAGGGCTGGAGGTCACTTGAAGATGAGCTGGTATGAAGAGGTTGCTGAACCCCGTCTAACCCATTTGGCTACAATGAGAAAGGGTGTGTTCTCCTGAGAGTAGCTTTGAGGCCTGGACGGAAGGAAAACATAGTGAAACAAGCGAGGGCAAGAAGGAGAGCCCAGGGGGCCACAGAGACTTGTGTGGGGTGGCCCGGAGCGAAAGTCAAGCTGGGTCACGCAGCAGGCGCTCCCTGGTTGCCGTGTGGCATTGGGATCTTTGGGACAACTGTCCCTTGGTTTTTTTTCTCCACCCCCTTGCCTAGCATTGCGTCCCTCGACAATCCAAGGCTGAGGACCCACCAAGAAAGGTCCCAGGAACACCTCGTTGTGGAAGCAAAGAGTCCTGGTGTGAAATTGGACATGTCTCCTTCCTGGTGCTGATGGAAGAGGCATCACTCTGGCCGCTAGAGATCAGAGGCTTCCTCCACAAGGAGGGAAAAAGAAGGCTCACGGACATCCAGTGAGGACAGAGGCAAATGGGAGCCACTGGTGGAGGTTCAGGACTCTTAAGTACAGCTGAGTGAGAGAAGTTCCAGGGAGGATATTGGTCAGGAAGATGACAGAGAGGACAACTCTACATAGTGCATGCTAGCTGTCATTCAAGGGATATGGTCAGAATTCCCTGGGTCAAGTTTGCTTTCCATTTGACAGCCCCTAGTCAAGCTCTCTCTGTGACTGCACCTGTGTTTCTTCTTGGATGGGAAGTCCAAGAAAGAAGGAGTCGTTTGGTATGCAGCTAAGCAAGAAGGACCCATTTGTCTCCATCCTCAATACAAACAGGGCCCAGTTGGAGGTCAGCCCCTCCTCAACTTTCCTTATGTTCCCTGAGCCTTGACAAACTGCCTTCGGAAGGAGCAATTGGCCGTAATCCAGATCCTGACACTACCCGTGGGTCCCCAAACTGGTTACCGATACCCCTCTGGACCTTGTTCCTTCCTATAAAATGAAAGTCTGGCACCAAGAGTGGTCCCGGGAAGCTTCCATCCCAGATATCCAAGCAATCTGGGGGAAATGACAGGCCAGGGCCTTGGAGATGGAGAGCTCACCTTGTTGAGTTTGGAACACAGGCTGCCCATGGTCACTGGCACCCCGGGGAAGCACTGTGGGCTCCCCAAAAGTCTGCCAATGGACAGGCAGAGTCGGTCTGGAGGGTATGCAGGCAGGGAGGGCATTGTCCCCTCCCCACACACATTTGCCCATGCCTGTCCTCTTGGCTGACTCCACAAGCAGACTAAGTCTCCATGGCTTCAAGGCAAGAGATGCCTCTGCCTCTCCCCGTACACCACAGGTCCTCCCCGTCTACGCAGGTGTCTCCCCATGACGACTTCTGTACACGCCCTGAGGGCAAGGAGATGCAGCGGTCTAGTGAGAAGGCAATACCCTCGACCACGCCTCCCAAGAGGAGTGGCAAAGGGGAGGCTTGTTGTGCTCCTGCTGGTTCCATTATCAACAGGTCCTTGGGACATGAGGTCAAGTAGCACAGCAGTCCGTATGGTCCCCTGAAATGAACCACAGGGTTTGCTGCAGTCCTGGCTCAGAGCATAGCAGCCTGGACCCATGGTCCGTATACATGTGATGGAAGGCAGGCCAGGGAGCTAGGGCGTTGGGAGGCAGCCTTTGCATTCACTCTTCCCTCTCGTAGAGAGCCAGGAAACTTCCAGCAGCAGGGCAGGCCCTGGTCATGGCAAGCAAACAAGACAAGCAGAGCATTTTCATGGCTCACGAGGCGCGGGGGAGAAGACACTTTTGTCTGCTGTGTGCTGACAGCTAAACTATCCGACCCCACCACTCCTCAGCTGGTCCCACGACCTGGCCCCTGCCCATGGCCCCTTCCCTTCAATGGTCCTCATTGTTCAGGGCATCTCTTCCTTTTGTTTTTCCTTCCATTTGTACTGCGGCTCATTTGTTTTCCATTCTTGGGAGCAATTCATCTGCTCTGGGCCCCAGAGTGGCTTTCTCCCCTTGATTCCTAGACAAGCCGCTCGGACAGGCCCATTGTCTTAACAGCGGCCAACTCTCAGTATTTAGTCAAAGTTGTGCTTTAAAGAGAAAAACCAATGGGGATTCCAATTTTTATCCATGGTAACTTCTGGGAAGTTTGGGAGTGGCGCTGCTACTGCTGCTGCGTTTGCGTGTCTTGGCCTTTGTCTCTTGTCTTCCTTTGGACTTCAGTAAGCCAAGTTCCACCGAGAACTCTGGGGAACATTCCCGGGGTGTCCAGGCAACAGACAGAGGGAGGTTGTCCTCTGTTCCCCTGGGCCATCCTAGAAGACCGTAAAATGATACATCCTCCAAAGGCTGTCTTTCCTCTGTTTGTCTGTCTGCCTTCTCTCTTATAAAGATTCCTACCATTCAGGTGAGATTAAGAGCCACACTCCGGTATGGCCAGATGATCACATCTTCAAAGACCCTATTTCCAAACAATCATGTTCACAGGTCTAGGATGTGACCTCCTCCAGCCACATGAGCAGGGGGAATAGTATTGCCGACGACCGTTGAGGACAAGTGAATGGAGGGAAAGTTCAGCAGGGCCCAGCAGTTGGGGCCCCAGCAGGCCGTGTAAAGACAGGGCCTGGCAAGAAGGGGTGGTGCAGAGACCTGGCTGGAACATCCCAGAAAGGGCCCTGATTGCACGTCCAGTTCTCAGTGTACTCACGGGCTGTGTCCTGGGTGCAACAGAGAAATCACTGCCACTGGGATGGTTATGGGTGCAATGATCCCAGCTATTAAGAACCCCACCAAAGGGGGGCGGAGAGGGGAGCACCTGACACCATCTGCAGGTCCCTCCTTTCCAGCCACACTTCCACAACACTGAGCTACCAGCAGCTTCCGGGTCTGACTGCAAGTCGCACAGAATTATGGACAGAAAAAATGCCACAGCAAAGTGGGAGTCAGAGTCTCTCTTTTAAAAAAAAAATATTTACATTTTGGTTTTGTTTTTTGGGGGGTGAAAATATGCACAGCAAAATCCCACTGCAATGGCGGCTTCTAGACGGCAACGTCGGTTGTGTTTGTCACATTGCTGTTGGCTTTCTCCTGATGTCTCCTGGCTTCGATTTCGTTTCCTGGATCTCTCTGACCCACCCCCACCCCACCAACTCATCCGGGCTTCAAGACAGCCACTGACCCTTTGCTCTTGTGTGTGTGTGTGTGTGTGTGTGTGTGTGTGTGTGTGTGTGTGTTGACACCTTACTCCAGGATGATCATCTGTATTCTGAGAGCTGGCTTAAAGCTGACCTCACAGAGTATGCTGAATTCAACTTTGAAAATCAACCCCGGGTTCCCAGCCTCGGGAGGTTCAGGAAGCGGTTGTAAGCATCTCAAAAGTTGAATCTTCTTTGGACCAGAAAGAAAGTGAACTAAATGCAGGAAGTAGGGGGGAAGATAGGCGCTCAAGGGGGGATTATTCTTATCCTACGTCTTAGGCTGTCTTTTGATGAAATGTAAGGGAATTATGTCCAAGAAAAGCTTTAGGATGCTATTGAGTCATTCTCTGTACTCACCCACAAGTCTTAGGGTGTGTGTGTGTGTGTGTGTGTGTGTGTGTGTGTGTGTGAGTACAAACCGCCTCCACTCTACTCCCAGCCCCCACACCAGGTCAGGGGACGCCCCGCAGGCCTTCTGGTCTGTCGGGGGCATCTCACTGAGCCAGACGGCACAAAGGTCCCTCTTCCGCATGGTGGAGGCGCTGCTCTTGGCAGCAACGCTTGGCACTGGCAGGAGATCTCAGCAGGGCGGCTTGTTTCCGCTCATCAAACACCGGTAGCTTTCACTAGGAGCAGCAGAAAATGGGAGCGAGGCGTGTGATCGCATCCGGGCCGGGTGTCAGCACTTTCCCACCTCGGAGCTAGCTGGATGCCGGCTTTGAAGAGCAGGCTGTTGCACTCTCCTGCCCCATAAGATACCTGGTGCCCGGTGGCCCTGGGAAAATAGGTTGCTGGGTGGAGGGGAGGGTGGGCGAGAAATAGAACAGAATCCAAAAGAAATGACTTCCCAGGAACAAATGACTTCAGTCATTTTTTGGGTGGGGAGGAGGCGGGTGTCTTCTCCATGGACACCCCTTCCCCGACAGCGTCCTGTCCATTTCATTCTACCATAAAGGCAGTCTGTTCCTGTAAAGGTGACAGACCTCAAAGCAAAGCCTCTGGGGGGCGGTCTTCTCTCTCGTGGGCTCTAGGAGTCGGATCAACTCAAGGGCAGTGGCGAGGCAAGCAGTCCCCACTAAGTAGTCAATCTCGTCACCCAGAGCCCAGAGCTGCCCCTTCTCGCAAGAGCAATCCAGGGAGCAGGATACACCCCTGGACTCCATTCTCTGTGCCACAGTGTGGCTCAACTCGAGAGGGGCAGGGCTGTGGGCAAGAAAAGACTCGTGTGGTCCACACTCGGATTCATTAGTAGATCCACCCGTCTAACGGACAAAAGGACTTCTGGGATGAAGATGACGTCCACACTTTCCAGAACTCTTGGAATGTCAGAATGCTTAAGAAAAGTGAGTCTAAACAGTTCACCAATACAGCAACCTTAGAAGTAACCTCTCACGCATTCTGAAGGTCAGCATCTGTGGAGGTCATGTATGTGCTTATGCTAATTTCATGATTGAGATGTAGGAGTAGAGTCTAGCCTCTTAATTTGGAGATAGCCATTGAGTAGCCAATGAGGTCTCCGTGGGGGCATGGCTTTCTCCTGAGACTTCTGGGAAATCTCGCGATATATCCCTCATGGAGATGAGAAGCTATCTCCCCAGTTGTTGGGAGTGAGTCTCAGAGACAACAAACTTCAAACAAGACAAGATGGCAGCGTCCCAGGAGCTGGAGGAGCCAGCCACAAGGCCTTACCATGATGGAACCAGACCTCTGAAGCTGGCAAAGCCACGTGGAGACCCCTGCCAGTGCTGAGTTGCTTCTACCACCACTGGATGCTGTTGATGGACCCTGAGCCCTGGAAGCGAGGAGCCATGGGGAGACCCCTGCTGGTGCCAGGACTCTGCACCCATTGACCTGTGACTTTGTGAGTTGGAAGGAGACTTTATAGACTGGTATTGGGCATATGGGCTAATACCGGACTTATGACTTTGAACAAGACTGGGTTGGGATGCTTTTTAATGTCCTATTCCTCTGTATAGAAACCATATCCTTATATCCATATACGTGTCTATGAATTGTTTCTTGAGTCTACCCGAACTAACACAGTGTCATTGAGCAGAGCACATCAGCAGAAGTGACTCAAGATGGTGATGGAGGCCCATGCTGACCTTCGCATATGCTTTAGCATTTGAGTCATTTTGGTTTTTATTGTGGTATAATGTTTACACTGAAGGACACAGGTCTTCGGGGAACCACTTGACCGAGTTTCAGATGGGTGTCCACATGCACCCATGCCCCACACACAGCTACACTTCCAGTCCCCACCCCCATCCCCAAGGTTCCCCCATGTCCCGACTGAGCCAATACCAAGCTCGGTAGTTAGTTCCTCTCCCGCCCACTGTCCTCATTGGTTACCTATGCCTCTTCCAGATCTCTACAGCAATGCAAACAGAGCATACACAGTGAAAACAAACGCCCATTGCCATGTAGTCTATTTGACACCACGTGGCCCACTCTAAAGTTGCTGAGGCTGTCAAGTTTTATAAGCTCAGACCATCTCTTTTTTTCTTGTGTGGAGCAGTTGGAGTGTTTGGTAGAGGGTGGCCACCCAGGACCCTTTGTTTCGGGGTAGAAAATGGGAGGTCAAATTGATAACCAAGAGTAGCCGTATTTCCATGTCCATGGAAGATCCATCCCAAGACTCCCAGTGGATGCTGGGAGTAGGACCGAACTCTATACTCTATATAGTATATACTATGTTTTTCCTATGAAGACCAATGGAGGTGCCCAGGATGCCTGACAGCTCTAACCCGTCGGTATCAGACACTGTACATGGCTCACAGTGGCGCACTCAACTGTGTTTCCCAGACTTGCCCCTGTCTAGAAGAAGGGCCTCTGGAGAGGCCATCACATCCCTCGGACTTGTGCACACCTTCATATTTTCAATTACAGCTGACCACAGGTAACTGGACCCACAGCGAGTGAATCCACGGTGTAGGACACACTTATGTGTGCTGCAGCACAGGGATCCCCCACTCCGCCACAGGCTGTTCTTGGTCCCTGGTTTTAGTGGCAGAATCACATCCCATGTGATGGAATATCCTTGAATCCTTGAGAGAGAGAGAGAGAGAGAGAGAGAGAGAGCGCTGCAGCGGCTTGGGTGCTTCTGCGATGAGGTCAGCCTCCTGGTATTTGATAGGTTTGGGGGAAAGGAAATGAACAGAGACCATGTACCCAGACTGTGATTCCTGGGGAAGGGATGGAAGGAGGCAGCTCCACCCACTTGGCACCTTTGCTCTGGGCACTCCTGGTGGGCAGGGGCAGAAGGCTTCAGTCCAGCCTCCCTTTCTGCCCCCCGGAACAGCCAACTTGCTCCCCTGGGCTATAGACCCATCCCCCAAAGCCCACTCCCCAAGAGTGGAGGGGCAGCCCAGGAGCCTCCCGCTACTCCACCAAGCAGTGAGAGGAGGGGCCCTTGCCTTTCCCGGGGAGCCTGCAGGCTGACTAGCCAAACCAGTCGAGCATGACAACAGCCTGCCCGTGAATGCCGAGTGCCAGCCCCAAGCATCTGTTTCTGTTTCTCTCCAGCTTCCCCGTGGGTGGGGCGGGAGCTCACTCCAGCTCGTCTCCCTGTTTCCCTCCTAATCACACTCATTTGTTTTAACAGGACGGCAAGCCACTGTGGCTAAAAGGCCCAGGCAGCAGAGCTGCACAATGCCAGCCACAGGCCTCGGCCTCCCCACTTCCCCTGGTGAGCCTCGGGTGAAATTAAAAGAGCCCGCCCTGCCATTATCCTCTTTCCTGCTTGTTTTGCGGGGCCGCTGGCCACTTTTAGAATGGCCCTCCTGCCTGATGTGGCCTCCCAATACTTGACCACCCCTCCTCTGCTTTCCAAAGACAAATGCCAGCACGGAATTAGACACATAGACTTAGACCGGAGACCAAATAGGCGGTCTTTGCAAGAGGGCCTGACCCAGCCACTTTGGAAAGGAGAAAGCACTTTTCTGGGTGTGGGCCTTCCAAAGGAAAATGGGGACCATCTCAGAATGTGGAAGGGGCTGATCACCTAGGCACTGGACTACTCTTGGTCATCAATTTGACCTCCCCTTTTCTACCCCAAAACAAAGGGTCCTGGGTGGCCACCTTCTACTAAACTCCCACCCCAAACCAAGTTATCAGCCGCGGCACCCCATCACGTCCAGGCAGAGTCTGGCGTG
Source organism: Nesogale talazaci (assembly GCA_004026705.1). Taxonomy (NCBI): domain Eukaryota; kingdom Metazoa; phylum Chordata; class Mammalia; order Afrosoricida; family Tenrecidae; genus Nesogale; species Nesogale talazaci. Next base: position 4,447 of record PVJH01018513.1, on the reverse strand, counting down.
GCCAGCATCTGGCGTGCTCCATCCAGCAGCTAGCCATCCTGGCAGCACCACTCCCTGCACTTTACCCACAATGTCAAAGCCTCCCCTTGTACCACAACCATTCAGAAGTCACCGCTGTTGACCTCACCCCGGGCCGGCAGTAGATGGCTGGGATGTTGGCTGCATTCAGATCCAAAGGGCCAGATTTAGACAGTGACTCGGACCCGAAGGAGGGGCCTTCAAAAGTGTGTGGGGAGAAGTGAAAAGGAAAAATAAAATAGAACCTTTCATTCCCAACATAAGCTGTGCCGACATCAAGACATCTTTTGGAAGTAAAGATGCCCATCATACAGCCCATCCCCAGAGAACCAAGGGGCTGGGAATTTGACCACGCCAAGGCAGCCTGTTTGACGGTATGAACTCAAGAAAAGTGGGTGCCCTTTAAGTCAAGTGACCAGAAGTCCCGATTTTAAACAATTTTTCCCACATCCTGCGGCATTTTTTAAAAGTCTCGATTTTTGGAAAGAATGCACAATAAGCTGGAGAACAGGAAGGGAACATGCCCCCTCTATGCCCACCCACCCCCACCCCTGTCAATAGTGTCCCGTCTTACCAGTGTTAAAATCTGGTCACTTTACCTTTAAGGAACTTTAAAGATTAGGAGAGAAAAGAGAAGTCAGAAGGAAGCAAATCAGGATGGGCAAGTCAATGCCTAGCGACTTCTCAACGTCTCCCCACAAAACAGCCCTGGTCTGATGGGAGACATCAACAGGAGCATGGTCATTATGGGGAAAAAATCTGGTAAGCAGAGGCTGTCACCCCTCCGCCCCCCAGAAAGTCAATGAACAGAACACCCGAGCATCCTGGAAAACTGCAGCCAGGATTTTTGCTCTTGACCAGTCCGCTTGGGCTTTGCCCGGGCCACTTCCACACCGTGGTTGCCACTGCTTTGCTTGTGCATTTTTTTCAGGATTGCTCTGATAAAACCAAGTTTCATCACCTGGTCAAGTTCTTCCAAGAAGGGCTTTGGGATCTTGGCCACACTGTTTTGAAGTGACCCTGCAATGCCGTTCGGGGCTGCAGCAGACCGGGGCTGTGCAGTGGTGGGCTCACGGAGCAGCAGGTTTGCTGAACTGCCGAGGTTTCCATCAGAATGGTATCAATGGAACCAGAGGAACAGCCAAGGGTTTGTGGGGCTAATCGTCAGGCCTCTTTGATCCAGGCCTGAACAAGATGGCTTCTGCTCCTTGGAAATTAATATGCATGGCCATCCACCGCAGGCTGCATCTTCCACATCACCGCTTCTCTTCCGCAAACAAGCTGCCCGTTGGTAAGCGGTCGGTTTCTTTGGTGCACTGTCCCCGGAGCCTCTTCTGGAAGCATGCGTCTCATGAAGCGTTTGTCGCCATTCTGCTCCCCGAGCTGTACCATCAATTTGATGTTTGCTTTTGCTTCCGTTGGAGCAGAATTCATGTTGTTCGAATAGGGGCTCTCCCTCCCCACCGCATCCCCCAATGATGTCTTAGCCTTCTTTGTGCCTCAAACTAGATCCTGTTCAGACATGTGATGATAAATTAGTGTGAGTTTATTTTAGTGCAAAGGCATTTTGAAATCCAGACACAGTGGGGTTTTTTTTCAGTAATATTTTCCATGAACTTTTTTTGGGCGTGGGGGGGAACATCACTTCCCCTGGTGGTCGTGGGTGCTACCCAGTGCCGCTCCTGAGAGCCATTGCTGGATTTGAACTGCCAAGCCCGCGGCCCACAGTCCCGCACTCAACCACTTATGTCACCGGGGCTCAGCCTCCACGAACTTTTTGAAGACGATTTGCACTAGCATGAGATCCTGGGTGAGTCCCTGAGGTGCCTCTGTTTGGTTTTGTAGGGGTGCAGGGGTTTGGTCTGTGGAATAGAGCTATTTGCACCCTCCCAACCTATTCCATCACAGTGTTTCTCATTGCAAAGCAAGAGGTGTAGTCTGTGTGACCTCGAGGTGTCGAAGGGATCAGGTAGCAGGCTAACAATGATATCATTATAAATGAGGGGGAGTACAGATTGGGGACCCAAAACCCATTCGTCGGTGAAGCAACACCCCCTTACAAAGGAGTTGCAGGGAAGAGACAAGCCAGTCAAGGTACAGTGTAGCAACAATGAAATATGCAACTTTCCTCACATTTTAAATGCTTCCTCCCACCCACTATCATGAGCCCAATTCCACTTTACAAATCCAGCTAGACCAGGCTGTACACTGGAGCCGGAAACATGGGGAATTCAGGACAGATGAACTCTCCAGGTCCAATGGTGAGAGTGGTGATACCCAGAGGGTGGAGGAAAGGTGGAAAGGGGAAACCAATTTCAGGGATCTACATATAACCTCCTTCATGGGGTACAGACAACAGGGAAGTGGGTGAAGGGACACATTGGACAATGTATGATATGACAAAATAATAACAGTTTGTAAATTATTAAGGGTTTTTGAGGGAGTGGGGAGGGAGTGGAACTATGAGGAACTGATACCAAAACCTAAGTAGAAGGAGGATGTTTTGAGAACGATGATGGCAACAAATGTACAAATGTGGTCTGCATACAATTGATGGTGATAAGAGTTGTATGAGCTCCCCCAATAAAATGATTTTTTTTTTTTAAAAGCAAGAGGTGTTTGCTGTAACTGGTGCTGACAGTTCTGCCCTTGGCAGGGTGGAGCGGGCATGGGAATGAATCTGCAACAAGCTCAGAGTTCTGCTTTTTCCCTCCCCACCACAGTCCAGGGTGCCTCTGCCTGCCCATATCCCTCCTGACCCCAACAGGGTGTGGACCTAGAGGATGCTTCCTGCCTACCCAGAAACAACCATCAAGTTCTCAGGCACTGAGCACTTAGTGTTTGCCAGGTGTGGTGCCAAGCGGTAACATCCTCATTTCATTTAATCCTCATAAAAGTTCTTTGAGGTCACTCTTATTAGTCCCATTGTATCTATGAGGAAACTGAGTCCCAGAGAGATTAAGCAATTCTCCGAAGATCATACAGGTAGGGAATCGAGCCCAGATTTAACTTCAGGGCACCTCCTTTTAAATACTAGGTTCTCCCACCTCCTACTTGCTCTTGAGAATGGCCTAAACACTGGTCCCTGCTGCACTGGTCCCTGCGGCAGATCAGTGCGCAAGGGAGAAATGGAAAACTTGGGGGGGAGGAAGGGAAGGGAGGGAGGTAGCATGCCAACACCATCACCCAACCTAGACTCATCCTACCATCCTGCGTCATCTTCCACAGGTGGCTGTTCCCCTTTCATCTCCCTCCTCCAGAGTTGAGCCTCCTGACTTCACCTGAGCACAGGAGACTTCTGCTCCACAGATGCGAGCGTCAGCTTGGCATGTCTGTGGAGAGGAACGGTCCTGCCCAAGCTCTGTCCTTTCTGAAGCAGATCGCCCCGCCTGTCTTCGAAGGCACTTCTGAATGGGTTTGAACAGCCCATCTTTTAGCCAGTCTTGAAGCACGTGCACAGCGGCGCCTGGCCGCCATGCTGCAAGACAGAGCCACGGACTTCGAAAGGAGGAGCTGGAGAAGGGGCCTCAAAGTTCACCTCCTTCTACCCTGCCATTTTATAACCAAGTGAACTGTAAAAAACATGGGAAGGGTTAAAAGTAGGATATAATCATTGTTGGTATCATCTTCCTCACCACAAACGGGGGCCTGGATTCCACTATCCACCGAAGACGTGCCTGGTCAGGGTATTTTTCAGGCGATGAGGCCTCGTGACATAACGGTTACAAGTTGGACTGCTAACTGCAAAGTCAGCTGTTTGAAACCGCCAGCAGGTCTCTGGGAAAAGATAGGCCTTTCTATGCCTGTGGAGAGTTCCAGACTAGGATACTCACAGGGGTCACTGGACCGTCTGACAGGGTCGCTACCCGTCAGCATGAACTGGAACTCAATGAGCTGTTTTCTGTTGTTGTGGCTGTTGTTGTTGAGGCTTTCTCAAAAGGAGCCGTAGTGAGCACAGAGCGTCCACACCCATCTATTAACACAAAGGTCAGTGGTTGGAGCCCAGCAGCCACTTCCAAGGGAAAAGATGTGTCACTAACAGGCTGTTTCTGTGCCTTGGAGACGCCATGGGGACAGTTCCTCTCTGTCCTATAGGACGGACGATAGCAGCGGGTTTGGTCCAGAGTCTTGTTCTGCTCCCCTTATTACAAAGTGACCAGACTTGAGGCAGAACACCATTGCTGGGGGAAGAGGGAAGGTTCTTGATGAAAAATTTGGTCTAGGGGCTGAGCCCCAGTGGCGTAGTGGTTGTGCGCGGGACTGCGGCCCCCTGGGATGGAGGTTCAATTCCGGCTCCACAGGAGCAAAGGCTGGGCCTCCTACTCCCACCACCAGAGGGCAGTGATGCCAAAAAAAGTTTAAAAAAAAAAAAAAGAGGGCTGAGCCCCGGTGGCGTAGTGGTTGTGCGTGGGACTGCGGCCCACTGGGA
>PVJH01018512.1:0-44860 GCA_004026705.1 Nesogale talazaci | reverse complement strand
GCACCCCCCCTCCCCAGACCCCCTCCTACACACACACACAGGAAGAGAATTCACGTTTGGGTGTTATCCTCCTGGTGTGCCCTCCCGCCTCCATTGGAGCGTCCCAGCTAACCAGCATGACAGCAGAGTTCAGTCAGGTGAACCCAGAGCAGAACGACACTCCCTCGTCAACTCATTCAAGGGCGAGTTTTTCAGGAGTAGACCACCAAGCATTTCTGCGGAGCTAAACGGTTCATCTCTCCGCTGAGCAGCCTTTTCAGCACCCAGGGGTTTAAGGAAAGCCATAAAAAAGAATGCCTGCTTCAGTAGGGAGCTAAAACCCACCATGAGCTCACTGTAAGGCAGCATCGCTGTTAGGGCAGAATCTGTAGGAATGACAAAGCAGGACCATGTACTTGGACTTTGTCTCTAATTCACCAAAGGGGTGGCTTTCCAGATGCTGTGGAATGCTCGCTTTCCAGATGCCCTGTCATAAGTCAGGGACCATAGTCCTGGTCATATTTCCCTCCGTGTTAGTTTCCCACACAGTGACGCACAAGGATCCTGTAGTCACCCTAGAGGACAGAGTAGGCTCCCTATCAGACATCGTAGAGCTGCATTCCAGGAGTTTCTGAGACTGAAATAAAACTGAAAACCAACCTCACTGCCGTGGAATAGTTTCAGAATCAAAGCCACCCCGTTGGACGGGGTGCACCTGTCACCCTGTCAGTCCATCTCCATGAGGGTCTTCCTTTCTTCGCCGGTTCCCCCTCATGTCTCACGTCCAAAAGATGTGAGATACAGCCCTGCCATACTCCTCTGACACCTGTCCACCCTGGCTGACCTTGTTTGCTCTTTGACATAGCTCCCAGCATCACAGCCGCAGGTGAGCCACCGCGGGACAGACACACAGACGGTGCGGCTCATCTGCTGTGCTCGCACTCTGCGGCCTCTCTCTCCTCTGCCCCTCACCTCAGTCCTGCAAGTAGGTCAGTGGGGTGGACCTGTCGTACTGGTGACCTGGCAAAGCGACCTGCCAACAAAGGCAGGACAGTGAGGGGCCAGCAGCCAGGCGGGTCGCCCTTTTCCTGGCACATTGAGGCTCTGATGCTGAGCTAAGTGGATGTGCGCGTCTGTGCTGGGGTGTGGGTCCCAGGAGCTTCCGGTTGGGTGCCTCCCACAAGGAAACACCCAGTGGGTGGAGTGCGTGGAGGGGAGGAGTCAGCGGAGCGACCTGAAAACAGGCAGATAGCCCCCGCCCTCGCTGGGTGGTGAGACTAGAAAGTGCCAGTCAAGCTGTGCAGAATGGTGATTGTTCAGACAGGCCCGGGCCGGGCTTACCTCCACGTCAATGCCCAGGAGAAGGGGAGGAGGGGTGCGGGAAAGGGAGTAGGGAGGGGGGAGAATGATCTGTTGGCTAAGTGGAAAAAAACAAGCCTTCAATTAATGCCTCTCTAAGGACCGTGGGGCTGGAGCTGGGGGAAAGCGAGAGGGTGAGGCGTTGAGACAGCAATAAGCTTCCATCCGCAGTGGCTGTGACTCTGGCCAGGATATCCTAGCAGGGGAGACAGCTTATAAATGAGGAGAAATAAATAAGCAAGGGGCCCCGAAGGGAGGGAGAGAGGGAAACAGGGGGTGGGGGGGCAGGTTAAGGAGCAAAGCAAGATGCAGCGGTACCAGGGATGGCTGGGGAAAAGCGTTAGGAAGAGGCAGTGTCTGAGTTGAGGTGTGAAAAATGCAGAGGGCTGAGCAGAGGATTCTGGGAACTCCCATAGTTCCTCGATGCAGGAGGGAGCGCCTAGAGATGCTCTGCTGATAAGACACACGGCCCTGTGCTGATAGAACCCACGCCTTGGAGCTGGAGAAGCCACATGGAGGCCCCTGCCAGCGCTGAGATGCTTCCACCACCACAGGATCCAAAGACTTTCGAGCTACTGGCCTGTGATCGCCATGAAATCGGCATCATTGCACATGTTGTGTGAGTCTGAAGAGGACTTTATAGATTGGTATCGGACATCTGGGCTAAAGTCGGACTTACGGGCTTGGACTGGACTGGGTTGGGATGATTTCTTCATGGACAATGACCCTTCATGTAAAGCTCTCTCTTATACAGGGGTCCTCAAACTTTTAAAACAGGGGGCCAGTTCACTGTCCTTCAGACCGTTGGAGGGCCAGATTATAGTTAAAAAAAAAAAAAAGCCAAAAAACTATGAGCAAATTCACTGCGAGCTCAGGATGAGTTGGCTGCTAAGCAGGACAGGCAGTGGCAGCAGAAACACTCGGGGCCGCATGAATGTCCTTGGCGGCCTGTATGTGGCCCTCGGTTCATAGTTTGAGGACACCTGCTCTTCTACATACGTGAGTGTCTCTGGACTTGTTTCTCTAGCTTACCCAGATCAACACAGCCGATTTTCTGGAACAGTGGCTCCTAGAAATGAAAGTTTTCAGGGAAATGAGTCCAGCAGGTGAGGTAAAGGAAAAGGGCGGGTAGGCAGGGCCCGGGTCACATGAGGTGGGAAGAGGGAGGTAGTTTTTGTCTGGGCAGAGAGGGGAGGCTCTGGGTGGCACAAGGGGTGACGTGTTTGGCGGCTAACCAAAAATTTGGAGGCTCAAGCAGGGCATTCAGAGGCCCTCGTGTTTGTTCTCTGGAAAGTCAGTCTTGGGTTTTCACTGCAGACTGTGGAGCCCAGGGCTACCCTGACACTCGGGGTGGCCAGGGGTCAGGTCACAGAGAGACTCAGAGGGCCGTAGGAGGGCAATAGGTGAACTCCAAAATGGCCCCCTGGCTGCTGGGGTTGGAGGTAGATTGGGCATGCGAGGAGCAGAAAGCATGAGCAGCTGAGGCAGACCAGCAAAACCAGCACCATTTTGGTTAGCTGCTAAGTGCCCCCCTCCCATCTCAGAAAGTTGACTGCTAGCTGACCTGCCTGTTCTCCCTCCCCTGATGAGAAAGTCTCTGCCGGTGATTAATTTTAGAATGTCCTCCCATGTTTGTAGGTTCTGGACACTGCAATCAGTTCTAACTAACCTTCCCTATATCCTTTGTCCTGATTCCATACTGTTCCCTTGGGCGTTGTCATTGGAATGATGCAGTCAGTCGTGTCATGATGACCAGGACGTGACAGTAGCATCTTGTTATGGAAACCAGGATGATAGCATCAATTTGGGTATTGCTTCTTTTATGATAAGCAATGTACCCTGTAATGCGCAGGTTGCTCTTCTTGAAGTTACAAGTAACTCATGAATTTGGCTTTCTGCTTCTGTTCACGCTTGCTAGAACTCTAGAGAGGTGATCAATGAGTTTTTCGGCCTCAAAGATGGACTGAGAAGTTCATTCAGGGCAGCTATGAAGGAAACATTTCTCTGGAGATCAGCTGGCTGAATAAAGACTCTTCTAAGTTTCAAGACATTATAGTGTCTGTCGTTCATTTGAACCTGCAACATTCTGGTCCCCTGACCGAGAAAGCATGGCGTCTTGATGCCCCCACCCGGCAGCTGCTCCTGGCAGTGTGGGACCCCTAGGGGAGGCTGCCCCTGGTTTCACTAGGACCCAGGAGGCCTACCTTCCCAGCTGAGCAGCTGCCTGGGGACGCTGACACTTTGGAATTCGGCCTGAGTCTCCTGTTTCTCTGGAGGTAAGTTTAACTGTGGGACCGGTCTCCTGGTTTGACTTGGAAAGGGCACTGAACTGTTCCCAGTCGCTCCTCACCAGGACACTGCCAGGGAAGCCTGGTAACTGGTCGAGCTGGCGGTTGGTCTTTCAGACCATCACTTAACAAGTTTGGTACTCAGGTGAGGCTAGCGATGGCTGTTTGTCTCTTTCTATGACTTGGTTGCTCCTGGTATTGTCCTCTCTGTGTGTAAATGCCTTTATGTTTCTTCCACAGCTCTGCTACCTATGTATGTATGTATCTATCTATTCCTCCCCTCCCCTCCTCTCTTTTCTCTTTCTTTTTCTTTTTCTTTGCTCTTTTCCTCCCTCCTGCTGACTGGGTTGCTGGCTGCCACCTGGTTGCCTCAAAGTCACAGACCTAACTGACGGGACATATGGACAAACAGACAAACAAAAATTACATTTCTTTTGATTACTTTTTTGTGCTTTCTATTGGCAGGTTTAAATTGTTGGCTAAAAGTACATGAATTTTAATCAGGACCAAACATATTTTGTTTTATATATTTAAACCTCTGTGTGGCATTTTTTTTAAAAAGAACATGAAGTGGTTTTGTCCACAAACCTGGAGTTTGGACAGACTGAATGAATATAAATCTAGTTTGCCAGGGCACTTGGCAAAAATGTAAGCCTGGGAAGGTAGATAGATGTCTTTGTGCTTTTGCCTTCAATGTAAAAGTGAATAAAAATTTTAAACAGCGTACTAAAAGAGAAGGAAGAGGCCCTGTTTGGTTTCCCATTCTCCTGGTTTCAGTTTTGCACTGCCCTTTTCATGTGGCCTTCGAAGATCGCCTGCCTTTCTCAAGTTTTACCTGCCTGGCAGCACTGATAAAGTACATCACCTGTCCGCCTCTGTGTCTTTGTTGAAGGACTCAAAGCAGTTTCACCTCGGGACCTGGGAACCGGGATGTGTTTTAAATGGGTTGTTAATCTTTGCTGCCAAGAAACAATTTGTAAGTTCAGCCTGTAACAGGAGTTTTCCTTTACTTCTGTTTATTTTTCCCCTCTGGTAACATTTTTTCATCTGCGGATGGAAATCAATGACTGTTCATTTTTTTAAATTACGTAGGTGTGTATGTACACATAGTTAAAGCTCTAACCTTTGGATCCGGCAAGCATCCACTTTAAATGGAGCTCCCCTCCCTCCCATTTCTCTGCGTCCTACTGAGAGGGTTGAGAATCGGCGGGAAGAACTACCCGGGGTAGAGTGTTGGTCTCCTTCTCTCCCATGGAATGTAGTCTCATTCATCTTGGGTGAATTCTTGTGTTATTTGAGGGGGGGGGGGGAGGTGTGTGTGTCACACTTTCTGGCTGCTCAGTGCCTCTGACTTTCTGTTCCAGAACCTTCAGCCGCTTCAAGCACCCTTTCTGCACTGGGCAGCGCTGGGTGCTCCATGCCACACCCCTGGTTCCTCCTGGACTCCAAATTCTCTTTGTAAAATGAAACATTCTCTGTGTGTGTGTGTGTGGGGGGGGGGGTGCTTCAAGCCCTGCCCATGTACTATGGCTTCTTGGGCAAAGCCTCCCACCCCCCCCCAGCCCTTACTTGAATCTGTTTGCTGTGGGCTGTGTCCCCGTCCTCTGCGGGCCGCAGCGCCCCCCCCACCCCCACCCCTTCTCTCATCTGCGGACAGTAAAGAGCAGTCATAGGTGCTGGCTGCCAGCGCTCACCTGCAGAGAGCAGACGCCCCCTTCCTGCTCTGCAGAACGCTGGTCAAGTCCCTGGGTTTTGTTTTTTTTTTTCCTAAACTTAACACCCCCGCTTGAAAGGACTGCTGGCAAATCATGGCTGTGCTTTTCATGTCAAAGGACCATAGTCGTATTCTCTACCAGGCCCCCAACGCTGTGTTGCGCTTCAGCCGGGGTGGGACGTGAAAGGAAATAGAAACTAATTTAATTAAAAAAAAATTAGTAAAAATTGCTCACAGGGTTTACAATGCCTGGAAAAACAAGCGAAAGGGCTGCAGCCTGAACTGTCGTGGTGGCCTTAGAAGAAGCAGGTCAGAGCCTCAGAAGCCTGTAAAACCAGAGACGGAGCTCAGATTCAGAACAGACCCTTAGCAAGGAACCAAAAAACATTTAGAAAGAAGAAAAGCAATAATAGTAATAATAAAATAGTAAAACCTTTGCTCCATCAGGGGAAAGTTATGTTTGCATTTCAACAGATTTTTTTTTTAAAGGACACATTTCTCTTTGATGTGTCTACCTTAAGCAGGTTGTCTCCAGAGGTCCCTACAAGGGCTGGCTCGGTCAGAGACCAAACGAGACTTCTGAACGCTTGTACCTGGCCACACTGGCAGAGCTCGTTACTTCATTGATGGTGAGTGCTGATTCCTCATACAGGGGCTGGCATGCCTCTTACAGACTGTTCAATAGCTGTGGCCAGGACCTGTGGCTTCCACCACTGACACGCATTGAACTCCAGGACCAGGGGAAGATGGGAAAAAAGTTGCTTTCTGAACAAGAAAGAATGTGCCTTGAACTTTACCTGAGTTATGAACGTATCCATTGTGTATGAAATCTGCAAGAGGTTGTCTTAAAGCTAAAATGCAAGGGTGAATGTCTTATTTATCTGTTAATTTGACTCATTATAGATTTTTCTCCTTAACAGGAGTAACTTTAGCTGAATTTAAAAATCATACCGCACAGCAGCGTTATTGGCAAAGAAATTATCTTTTGTAAAGTTTGCACTTATCATAAGATTGTACAAGAGGAGTGGCATTAATTACTCTGTCAAGGTCACCTTAGCAATATATATATATATATATATATATACACACACATATATAATGCTAAAATTCTGTCACTATTGTACATTAGAGTCCTCATAAAAATTGTTCTAAAGGTATAAATGCAACTGCTTGCTATTATGGAAACAATGCTATTTGGAATTATGCAGAATCTTTTTAATTGGGCTAACACTCCATCTTTTGTTCCCCTGAACAGTGAGACTTCTAAAAATTGCTTGCAGCTCCACAGCCGGAGGTCAGATAAAGCCACGCTGTTTACTCAATTGTGTTCTGAAAAGAACACAGAAAGTTAAAGTTTTAATTCCTAAAAGTTATCTTTGGCTAAGCCTGTCTAAAATGGCTCAATAAATAAATGTAATAAATGTAAATTTAAACAAAGGGGACAAAAAGACCCCTTTCAACCTATCTGGAAGAAACCGTGCAGCTTGATCAGATGGCTGACAGAAAGTCGGGGTGGGCTCTTCCCTGGCTTAAGCCAGTCAAAAGCCTGAGGCCATATTCCGTGTCAATAAATGGGTTTAAGTCAAAATAAATAAAAATAAAATTTGCTTTTTAAAAATTGGGTTTCAAATCTTGCTTTATTCTGTTGTGTTTAATTTTAAGGATTGCTACTGATACAGTAATTGATAAAAAATGATCATTGGACAGTAAAAAAATAGAAAGTCTGTAAGCCTATTTGCATCCAGCCATCCATGTGAGTCTTTAAAATGGGTAGAGGCCACCCCTGTGAAGAAGGCTCTGAAAAGTATGCTAAGTCTCAGCCAGTCCCAGCTCTGTGTGCTCTGATATTTGCAGGTACTGGGGAAGATTGCTGTTGGCAGAAGAAAAAGGAACCGTTGAGACTTTTTTCAAATTTTAAACTAGTGGTTTGTGCCTAAGGCTTAAAAAAAATTTTTTTTTAAGCCATAAAGAAACTCTCCTCTCTCAGACTAAATGTTAAAAGGAGCCTGTAAGCAGTGCAATAGACTTGCTAGGTGACCATCCCCTGGGTCCACTTGTGTGGAAGTAGAAAGAAATGCAGCAATAAGGAACCGGTTCAGTCTGGTCACTCACACCCAGAACCTGATTCACAGGAAATAAAGAAGATGAGAGTGGGTTGACTGACGCTCATGGCTTAGCCCAAGGGGGATAAAGTTGTTTTAAAGAAAAACGAAAATTGTGAGTGGGCCCATGGTCAAAAGCCAGGTGACCAGTGGGCACCCTGCTGAAGCCAAGTGAGGCTGCCCACATTGAGCTGACCCAAACCCGACCAGACGAAAAGATGTGCTTGAGCCTGTGAACTGGTGCATACCTATTGCTGCTGAATTTATGCATGGCCTCTCCTGATATGGCTCTGCTTATGGATGCAGACTCATAAGGCTCCAATCAGAATAAAGATTCTTCACTTCAAAGAACTCGTTTGTCTTCTTAACGCACTGGGTTAACACAAGGAGGCAGTATTAAAATCGGATGCCCAACAAAGTTCATATGAAAGAAGCACACCAGCCTGTGTGATCACGCGGTGTTGAAGGAATCAGGTATTGAGCATCAAGGAACAAAAGTCACATCAGTGGGAGTGAGGGGTGGGCAGAGGGGGAGCCCAAAGCCCATTTGTGGGCAACTGAACATCCCCTTACAGAAGGGTTGAGGGGAGGAGATGAGCCAGTCAGGGTGCAGTGTAGCAACGAAGAAGCTTACAATTTTTCTCTCGTTCTTTAATGCTTCCTCCCCCCACTTTCATGAGCCCAATTCTACCTTACAAATCCAACTAGACTGGAAGATGTACACTGGTACAGGTGGGAAATGGAAATACAGGGAATCTGGGGCAACCAGTGGTGAGAGTCGCGACACTGGGAGGATTGAAGGAAGGTGAGGTGGAAAAGGGGAAGCCAATTACAAGGATCTACATATAACCTCTTTTCTGGAGGGTGGACAGCAGAGGAGTGGGTGAAGGGAGACATCAGGCAGTATAAGATATGACAAAATAATAATAATTTATAAATTATCAACATTCATGAGGGAGAGGGGAACAGGAAGGGAGGGGACAAAATGAGGCGCTGATGCCAAGGGCTCAAGCAGAAAGAAAGTGTTTTGAGAATGATGACGGTAACAAGTGTGCTTGATACAATGTATGTATGTATGGATTGTGATAAGCATTGTATGCACCCCTGATAAAATGATTTATTTTTTCAATTTTGGGGGGCATCACTTCCCTCTGGTGGGAGTAGGAGGCCCAGCCTTGCTCCTGGAGAGCTGCTGCTGGATTTGAACCGCCAGCCCAGTGGACCGCAGTCCCACACACAACCACTATACCACCAGGGCTCAGCCATGATTTATTTATTTTAAATAAATTCCCCAATTTATGGAGATAAAGGCATAAAGTAACTGGCTTACAAACCTTCATAAATAAAGATATGAAAGATTTTTGTATTGTTCACTTATAAAATATTATGTTTAAATAAGGCTGGGACATTTCAAACTATGTATTTCCACTCAATTGTTTCAACTACTGTCCTTGTTTGAAAATTGTATGTGGCTAAAAAGTTGATTAAGGGTAACGTGTTACTCCAACACCGACTGTTGATTGTTCCAAGGACACCTGCAGGCAAAGATTCATATTCATAATTTGTTAAGTCCCTGCAAAACTTTGTGTGTGTGTGTTTCAAAGCCAGATTTTATTTTATTTTTTCATGTCCATATAGCGTGCCAAGATCATGTCAGATTCTTCTTGACCTTTCTTGGTTAGGCTTGGTTCTCGAGAGAAGGAAATCCAGTGGCACTTTGTACGGGTGTGAGTGTGCAAAGAGGAATTCAAGTGGCTCACCGAGTTGTAGAATTGGGGAAAGCCAGTCTGGGGACAAGGACATGGATCTGATGTGAAGCTGGAGGCTTCTCTTCACGGCTCTCGTTTCGGGGGATGATGAGCCCCCGGTGGACAGGAACATCAAAGGCTGGGGACTGGAGAGGAAGCAGCATGCACGGTCAGCAGTCCAGGATTGTGACTGCAGAGGCAAATGAATCCAAGAGGACAGGTTGCTGGATCTAGATACAATACTGCAGACAGCAGGTGGCTCCAGAGGCCAGCAGGCAATATGGCGGGCTGTGGGCTCAAGTCCTGTGAGCCAGAGGCAGGATCCAGACCCCCTGGACCACCAAGATTTCAATAGCCAGGTCCATGCACAGCACAGGCAGGAAGCTGGGAGCTCCAGAGAGAGCTTTTGCGAACCTAAGTTTACATCTACTTTGGGGGCGTGATTACAGGTAAGCACATGTCACGGGCTATACAGTAGGCAAACACGTCCTTTCCCTCCCCTCCCCTGCCATGACCTTCCATTATCTGTCCTTCTCAATCCTGATGCATGGGGGTTCCCCCTGGGGCTTCCTGGGGCCATAACAGTGGACAGGAGTAGAAAGCCCAGTTTTGTTCCCTCACAGCTGTGGGTGGTTTGGAAATGTCACCCTCAGGAACCCTTAATCTAGTGACTGTCTCTCTAGATTAACTTCTCGTGGATTTCAAAGAAAACCATACCCCCCCAAAATCCTCATAACAACCACAAAAAAAAAATCCCCAAACCCACAGAAACTAGAAAGCAATAAAACTTAGGACAAAGTAAAAATGAATCAAAGGGGAAAACATACATGAAGACCTAAGGATTTCTGGAGAACATTTTTTTCCTTCAAGAGTTTAGATGAGGAGGCTTTATCTCCAGACCAAGGGCGAAACAGGAGCATCTGGTGAGGTCATTCCTGCAGGGTTGGGCTTGTTTTTCAGGCTGAGAGCTAAGAAGGAATTTTCTGGCTCCACAGTAACTTAAACTGAGGGGCTTGACCCCTGGTCTTAGTGGGAAAGATGGGGTCTTGCTGGCCAGTTAGACACATGATGGCCCCCCCTCGTCCCTCCTCCTCTGTGGGGGCCCAGGCAGTCCTGGTGGCCTCCTCCCCACCCCCTCAGTCCCACTTAGAATGGGGAAGTCAACTGGTTTCTGAGGTGGCTGCTTAGAAAGGAATGTTCCACCTGCAGGAAGTCTAGTACCTTCTTAAGGCGGTTCTGGGTGGTGGTAATTAGGGCTGTTGTCACGTGACAGTGAGCGTCCCTATGAGGACCCTGATGAGGGTCCCAGGATGACAGCAGAGCTCAGAGAGTAAATGATTCTCAGAGCTGATACAAAACCAGGAAAGCCAAACTGGTGGCTGTTCAGGCACATCTGACTCATTTACACAGGACAAAATAGAACTAACCTCCACTCCCACCTCGGGATGCTGTGCCTGAGTGCTTGTGAAAATCATTCCTTCTAGAAAGAGTAATCCAAGATTAGTCTCAATGAGGTGGAGAGTAAAGCAGTCCCAGCTTTCTTTCTTTCTTTCTTTCTTTCTTTTTTTTTTTTTTGTGGGCATCACTGCCTCTGGTGGTCATGGGCGCTACCCAGTGCTGCTCCTGAGAGCCGCCGCTGGATTTGAACCGCCAAGCCTGCGGGCTGCAGTCCTGCACTCGACCACTTACGCCACCGGGGCTCAGCAGTCCTGGCTTTCTAAAATGCTAGAATACTCCATCATTCCACGATCTTGACCACCACTGCTCCCTTGGGTCGTGTGTTAGTCCAGGTAGACTAGAGAAATAGATTCATAGACACTCGTCTGAAAGGGGTTTATATCCAAGAGCAGCTGGATATTGAGAAAACAATAAAATTTGACAGCAATGATGCCAAATGCAGGAAGAGCACAGGCCAGTGGGTGGGAAGTCTTGTGGATCCAGTGGCATTGTAAGCATCTCAGCGCTGGCAGGGTCTCCTCGTGGTTTCTTCAGCTCTGAAACTCTGCCTCAAGCCCCTTCACGTGGCTTCTGTCACTTGCATGAACCTCCAACAGACAAGCCATTTCCTTACGTTGGGGAGAGCTGTTAAAAATGCTGTTTTGCATAGAATGCATCCATCTTTTCACATCAGATGAAGTTGAGTTAAATTCCTGTGAAAATTATCTTCCAGGTTAGGTGGGTTGTTTCGTTGCCCCCTCCTGGGATGTGGGGTAACTTGATTCCTATTAGTATGCATAGGGCAGAATTTAATGCAAATGAGAAATGCCGAGGGTGTGGGTCAACAGAAACGGGTGAAGAGGGACACAGATAGTGACTGCTGCTTAGACCATGTCTGGCACTACGTGTGTTTTCCTGATTCAAGAGCAAAAGAAAGCACACGAATCGCTGTTGCTATCAGGTGCTGCCGGGTTGGTGCCGGCCCACAGCTCTCCTGTGTCGAACATGCTGACACCCCACCCAGTCCTGCAGCACCCTCACAATGGGGTGATGTTGGAGACCCTGGGTGCCGTCACTGTGCCATTCATCTTGTCTGTCGAGGCTCTCCCTCTTTTCTTGCGGCCCCTGTACTTTGCCATACATAAAGTTCTTCCCCAGGGTCTGGGCCTTTCTGATCACATGTCCAAGGTCTGTGCAGCGACGCCTTGCCAGGCTGGTCTCTGGTTGTATTTCTTCAAAGATAGACGTGTGAGCTCTTTGGACTGTCCGCGGTTCTTTCAATATTCTTGGCCAGCACAATTCAAAGGCATCGATTCTCCTTTGCTCTTCCTTATTCCAGCGGACACTTGCCTCTGAGGCGATTGAAAGTACCACGGCCCAAGTCAGGCGCCCCTCAGTCCTCAAAGTCACATCCTTCAGCACCTTCAGGAGGTCTTGTACCCAATGCCATGGGCCATGCGTTGGATCTCTCAATTGCTGCTGCCAGGAACACTGATTTCAGATGCAAGCAAGACCAGACCCTCGACAACGTCTACCTTTTCTCCAATGATCGTGAGGTCTGTTGCTTATTGGTCCCGGCGTGAGGAATTTGGTTTTCTTTACACTGAGTTGCAAACCATCCTGAAAGCTGCAATCTCTGATCTTCCCCAGTATAGGCCTCACGTCCTCACGTTCAGCAAGAAGGTTGTGTCACCTGCATTTCAAAGGCTCTGACTAAGTCTCCCTCCAATCCGGACGCCATGTTCCTCTTCTGAGGGTCTAGCTTATCAAATCTCGTGTTCAGTTGCGGCTAGAGAAAACAGCAATAACAGACAATTACTCGACATGGACTCAGGAACCGGGGACACAGACGGCTCCCAGGAGAACACCAGGCCCATAGAGTCATTATGGAGTGGGTCTACACCTGGCAGGCCCAACTTCAGAACCGGCGGTTCTCTGAATTACTCGACCCTCCCT
The DNA here is from genome assembly GCA_004026705.1 of Nesogale talazaci. NCBI lineage: Eukaryota > Metazoa > Chordata > Mammalia > Afrosoricida > Tenrecidae > Nesogale > Nesogale talazaci. The sequence goes on along the minus strand of PVJH01018512.1, from coordinate 32,277 downwards.
CTAGGAGGAAAAGCTTCAGAAAGACATTTTAAAATATGTCCTCTCGAATGGACGCTTTCGTTTCTAGCACCCAACACTAACCACAGCCATGGAGTCACACTCCCCAACAGTATTTCCCCTCCCCTCCCACAAGAGCATTGGCCACCCGTGACGTTGTTGACAGTGGTGATGAGGAACAGATGCCTAGCTCTGCGTGGATGGTCTTATGCTTTGGGTGAAAGTTTAAGTCCCATTAAACCATCTATACATATTTTGTCTCATGACGTCGGTCCCTTGCGATCCCTCCGATGTAACGGCGTTCTTCCCCCTTCCTCCCTGAGTGCTCCCAATGCTGGTGTCCTTTCCTGACCCCTGAGCTTTGATTTGGTGCAAATCCTGCCCTTTGGCCCTCATGTGGCTATTTGTTCTGAAGACTGTGTTCCTCACTGAAGTGACTGTTCACTTTCTTGGTCTGTTTGGTGAATTTTATTATTGTTATTGATTAGGTAGTTCCATTTTATAGTTGTTACTGATGAGGGAGGTCAATTTGATTACTGTTTATTACTGATAATGCTGCCCCTTATTGCCCTAGTCCACTCCCACCAGCCCGCTCTCCGAATGTTCTGGCCTGAAACCTTCTGGAGGTCGTCTCCCCAGCCCCTCCCTGGACCTGAGAGAAGCGTGGAGCCCTTGTCTTTGGTAGAGGTCTTCGTGGCTTCCTCACTGGACTGCTAACCACAAGGCTGGTAGTTGAAACCCATCAGGCACTTCCCGAGAGAGAATGACGAAGCGTTCTGCGCCCATAAAGGTTGACAGCTTCAAGATCCCAAAGGGGCTGTTCTCGGATCTCTAGGGTGGCCCGGTGTTGGAGTTAGCTTAAAGGATTTGCGATTGTTGGGCAGTGGTGAGTTGGGACTGACACTTGGCCCTTAACCACAGCGCTCTTTATAGGAGCAGGTCCCTGGGAGTGTCTCCCACGATGCCGCTGGGTGGGTTTGAACAACTCATCTTTCAATTAGCAGCTAAATGTTTAACTATGTGTCACCAAGACCCTTCATGCTGTCTTTAGAGGCTTTAAAGTTACTTCTGCCTCTCGGGGCAGCCAAGGCCAGAGAGGGTTTAAAAAAAAAATCTGGGTTGCACCCACCCACCCCTTGCTGAAATGCTATGGGGCTAGTGGGGCCACATTTCTGATCCTCTCATCCTGGTCTCTCTCATGGCTCCCTGAACAGGTTGATTAGAAGTCTTTTCCCAGACAGGAGTTTTTTTTTTTTTTTCCGGGGGGGGGGGTGGCTGCTTGGTGGCTATGGGTCAGCCCCAGCCCATAGCAACCTGATATACAACAGGACGTGGGTCCTGTGTCCTCCTCACAATTGTTGCTGTTTGAATCCATTGCTTCAGCCACCGTGCCAATCCCTCTTGTCGAGGGCCTTCTCTTTTTCCACCACCTCTCTATTTCACCAAGCATGAAGTCCTTTTCAAGGAACCGGTCGCTCCCAATAATATGTCCAAAGTACTTGAGGCACAACGTTACCTGCACCTAAGGAGCAATGTGGCCGTACTTCTTCCACGATACATTTGTGGGTTCTTTTGGCAGTCCTGGGTACTTTCGATGTTCTTCGTGAACCTCCTAATTCGAATGCATTGATTCTTCTTTGGGCTTCCTTATTCAACTTTCACATGTAGATAAAGCAAAGGAAAATACTATGCCTTCGCTCAGGGGCACCCTAGCCTCAAAGGAACCCTCTGGAATTTTGTTTTTGAGATTTGATGATGAAAGGGGGGAGAAAGGAAAACAAGCTCGGGGGAAGAGAATTATTGTCTTTAGACCTACAGGCTTCCTAGAATGGTGAGCTTCTAGAATGGTGTACTTCCTAGAATGGTGAACTTCCTAGAATGGTGAATTTTCTAGAACGGTGAGCTTTCTAGAAGGGTGAGCTTTCAGCAATGGAAAGCCCACACTCCTCCCTGAGTGCCAACACTCTACCGTGAAAAGGGTGGAAGCTCATTTTTGCTATACTTATCTGAAACTCAGTCAGTAATTGCTGTGTTCACACCAAAAGGCAGAGCAGAATGGCTGGCCCTGGGGGACTCCTAAGAGTCTATAGCCCTGCCCAGCTTCTCCCAAGAGAGAAACCACAGTCTCCTCTTATTGCGGGGGCTGCTCCACGGCAGGACGATGAGCAGTTGGGGTCCCTGAAGATGTCATCTTGTCCCTGTGAGGTGCTGTTATGTGGTGGTTACATAATTTCATGTCAACGTGATAAATAAGTGCAGGGGTGGAGTCTAGCCTGTCAGTCAGGCCACAGACTGATGATGCCTCCTCCTGGTGGGCATGGCCCTCTCATGAGGATTCTGGGAACTTTCTATCTCTCTCTCTCTGGAGGCAGACCACACTCTCTCGACTTCACTTTCTTGCTGTTGAGATACTCAGCTGGAGGAGCCACATGGAGACCTTCACCAGCTCTGAGATGCTTCCGCAAGCATTGGATCCGCAAGATTTTGCACCCACCGGCCTGCGATCTTCCTGCATTCTGCATCACTCCGTGTGGTTGTGTGAATCTGCAGAGGGACTTTATTAGTATTGGGCTTATGGGCTAACGCAGGACTTATGGATTTGATCTGGACCAGAATGAGATATTTTCTTAACATACAGTTGTTCTTTGGTAGAAAGCTCCCCCCTTACACATACATAAGTATCTCTGGATTTGTTTCTCTAATAAACCGGACCTAACACAGTCAGTTCTGACTTAGGGGGAGCCCTATGTACAATGAAGGAACAGCACCCAGTCCTGTGCCATCTCCGCCGTTGTTGCTCAGGCCTGAGTCCATCATTGCAGCCACTGTGCCAATCCATCTCTGGGAGACCTCCCTCTCATTTTCTGCCCCTCCACTTCACCAAGCATGGCGCCCCTCTCCAGGGCCTGGTCTCTCTTGACAGCAAGTCCAAAGGACATGACACAAAGTCTGGCCCTGCTTGCTTCTAAGGAGCAGTCTGGCTGTCCTTCAAAGATAGATTTGTTTGTTCTTGTGGCAGTCTGTAGTGCTTTCAATCTTTTTCACTAGCACCCATACCCATTGTTCAAGTCCAATGGTTCTTCTTCAGGCTTCCTTAGTCATCGTCCAACTTCCCCACGCATACGAGGCCGTTGAAAGATACCATGGCGTGTGCCAGGTGCGCCTTAGTCCTCTAAGCAACATCTGTGCTTTTCAACACTTTAAAGAGCCTTCGTGAAGCAGATTTACCCAATGCAACGAATCATTTGATCTCTGGACTGCGGCTTCCACAAGAATTGATTGTGGATGCAAGCAGGACCGGATCGCCGCCGACGTCAACATTTTATCTGTTGAGTTGCGAGGATCTGGTTTTCTTTATATTGAGCTGAAATCCACATCGAAAGCTTCGATCCGTGTTCTTCTTCAACAAGTGCTTCAAGTCCTCCTCACTTTTAGCTTGCAAGGTTATTAGCAAGTCTCCCTCCAGTCCTGAAGCCACATCCTTGTTTCTGTCCTATCATCCAGGTTCTCTGAGTCTTTGTTCAGCATACAGAGGAAGTAAGTCGGGTGGGAGGATAGAACCCTGACACATACCTTTCCTGATTTTAAACCAGGCAGTAGTCCCTTGTTTTATTTGCGCAACCGCCTCTTGATGCACAAGTTTCACGTCAGCACAGTTGAGTATTTATTATGAGCCGGGGCTATTTGGGTGGTGCCTAATCCAATATGACCAATGTCCTTATAAGAAGAGGAAGGAGAGAGGGAGAGAAAGGGTAGATGGTCATGTGAAGACGGAGCGGGGACAGGAGGGACTCTGCTACAGGGGCAGAGCGCGAGGTCACCAGGAACCACCAGAAGCCAGAAAAAGCAAGGAAGGATCCCTTCCTGGAGATTTCCAAGGGAGCTTGACAGCCTGACAGCTTGACTTTGGACTTCCGGCCTCCAGAACTGGAACGTGTGAAGCCCTGCTGTGGTCAGACACCAGATGGTGGTGCTTTGTGCCACAGAACTAGAACAAGCAGCATCAGCATCTCTGGGGGACTTGCTGGAAAAGCACATGCTCAGACCCAGCCCTGTCCTACTGGACCAGAAACTGGAGGTGGGGCCAGCAGCCTACCTTTCCACCTGTTCTCTAGGTGAGTCCCATGCTGAGGCGAGAGGACCGGTGCTCAAAGGCTGCTCACGGGTGTCTCTCACAGCTGCCTCCCCGGGCTGAGTCTGTTCTGCTGGAGTGTCTGCTACGGGTCTGGCACACAGGGCCTAAGCTTCCTGCTGTGGATCGGAGGCTGGCTCAGAGAGACCCTGCTGGAGCTTTTCTAGATGGTCTCAAACCCAACTTGTTGCCATGGAGTTGATCCTGGCACTCGGTGACCCTCTAGGACCGGGGTTGACCTGCCCCTGTGGGTTTCTGAGACTCCGAATCTTCTTGTCTTCTGTAGGCAGAAGATGATTTAAATCCATTTCACCTGTGCTTTTCCTCCTTTTAAAACCACTCTGACCAGTTTTTTGGCCTGATGGGCCAGGATTTTGGAGGCTCTTTTAAGGTCTCTCTCTCTCTCATTTTTTTATTATCTTCCCTATTGGTTGTACCACAGAACACATACAAAGAAAAGCATGCTACGTGTCGTCTCCCAGCCCATCACATCAAGACAGTGAGAGTGTCCCGTTGGAGAATACCCCCCCCACACACACACAGCTTCCCTGTATATGTGGTTCTCCTTTGTTCTTCCTTTTCCGACCCTCCCTCCCTGAGCGGTTCATCTTTAGAGGAAGAGAAAGCTCCGTCTTTCACACTGGAGTGCCTGGTGGTTTCCCACGGCTGCCTTTGTGCCTCACAACCGGAGGCAGACCCCACTGTGCCCCCAGACTCTGGAAGCAGATCCTTGTCGGCCTTCCCTCCCGGAGAGCTGCTGGGGCTCAAACGATGGGCCTTCCGGCAAGCAGCCAAATGCTTGAACATTGGGCCACCAGGGTGTCTTGAGCAGCGCGATCGATTATTACTTTGACATTTTTGAAAGATTGGTTTATTCACTGCAAACACACATCAGACAAGCTAATAACTTTTTTGATCACTTTATTGGGGACTCATCCACTCTTATTATGATCCATACATACATCAATCGTATGCAGGCCACCTTTGCACGTTTGTTGCCATCATCATTCTCAAAATGTATCAGCTCCCCATATTTTCCCTCCCTCCTTCCTCCCCCTCCCCATGAACACTTAATAATTTGCAAATTACATTATTTTGTCATATTGTACACTCTCTGATGTGTCCCTTCACCCATTTCCCTGTTGACCATACCCCAGGGGGGAGGTTATATGTACATCCCTACAAATGGTTCCCCCTTTCTACTCCACCTTCCCTCCACTCTCCCGGTATCACCATTCCCCCCACTGGTTCTGAAGGGATCATCTGTCCTCAATGCCCCTTGTTTCTGGTTCCTATCCGAACCAGTGTACATCCCCTGGTCTAGCTAGATTTGTAAGGTAGAATGGGGATCATGATAGTGGGGATGGGGGAGGAGGAAGCATTTAAGAACTAGAGGAATGTTACATATTTTTTTCATTGCTGCTACACAGTGCTTTCTACACTGTGAGGCTTGTCTCCTCACTGTGACCCCTCTGCAAGAGGATGTCACTTCACCAATTGATGTGCTTTGAGTCCCCAGTCTGTACTCCCCCTCATTTATATGATATAATTTTTAGTGTTTTGGCAATCTAATAATCTTAACATTAACTAAGTACCAAAGGATAAGAAGAAGAAGAATCAGGCTGAGCCTCGGTGGCGTAGTGGTTGTGTGCAGGACTGCGGCCCACAGAGTTGGCAGTTCAAATCCAGCAGCAGCTCTCCAGGAGCAAGGCTGGGCCTCCTACTCCCACCAGGGCAGTGATGCCCACACACAAAAAAAGAAAACAAACAGAAAAAGAAGAATCATAAGGGCACGGTAACAGCACTCTTCAGACAGATTACTCTAGCCTCACAGTCCCAATAAGCATTGCCTTCATCGGTGGCCTCACCCCGGGTACCGCTGGAGCCAGTGGGCCTTGATGTCTCCTTGGTCCCGAACTCTCTAAAAAGTCAGTGTCTCTACCCGGGTTTCAATAATCATGCTAACTGGTCCTCTGACATCATTTGGAACTTCTGCAGCATTCTCAGGGTTCCCCACACTTTTGGGGGTGACTCTGCTGACCATCTGTGGTTCTGGCTTCTGGCCAATTGGGGGTCAGGCCGATGTGTCAGTTGTATATTTCTTCTTTAAAATGGAATTTCTTGTGTTGCTCTCTATCGTGTGGTTCAACGTCCTGCGAGGAAGTTCGAGGATGTCGTCACCGGGGCGTTTTTTGTCGGCTGCACCAAAAATGGAATCCTCTGCCATCTGGTGGATTCCGACTTGTGGCCGCCGACGGAACCGGGAAGGACTTCACAGACATCCCCAGGCCTGTCAATCTTCACGGTGACCTCATCTTCCTCCCGGAGAGTGGCTGGTGGCCTCCCACCTCTGGCCTTTTGGGAGGCACCCAGCACTGCATTGCCTCAGCCCCTTCTCTCAGCACACCGTGAACCAAACCCAGCGCCACCCGGTCAACTCTGACTCATCGCACGCTGCAGGGCCGAGCAGGACCCGTCCTGTGGGCTTCTGAGACAGTCCCTCTTTATGGGGGGAGTAGAAAGAAAGCCTCAACACTAGGCTGTGTGAGCAGATGGGGGACTCCGGCCCCATCGAATCTCGCTGCAGTGGAATCAACCCTGACTCCCGGCAACCGGAGAGGACAGCGTAGACCTGTCCCAGTGGGTTTCTTTTTCTTTTTTTTAATCATTTTATTGGAGGCTCATACATGGCTTATAACAACCCATACAGACATATATTGTGCCAAGCACCTTCGCATGCCTGCTGCCGTCATCATTCTCCATTTGAGCCCTTGACATCAGCTCCTCATCTTTTCCCCTTCCTCTGTCCCCCCTCCTCTACCAACCCTCACTACTTTATAAATTATTGTTTTGTCATATCGTGCACTGCCCGACATCCGCCCTCACCCACTCCTCCGATGACCGCCCTCCAGATAGGAGGTTGTGTATAGATCCTTGTCATCGGCTTCCCCTCTCTACCCTGCCTTCCCTTCACCCATCCGGTATCTCCACTCTCACTACTGGTCCTGAGGGGTTCATCTGTCCAGGATTCCCTGTATTTCCAGGGGGGTTTCTGAAACTGTCGCTCTTTAGGAGAGTGACTCTTTCTCCAGGGTTAAGGCAGCTGGTGGTTTTGAACTGCTGACCATGGGGTTACTAACTGCGCTCTAAGTAGGTGCTCAGTAACTGTTTGCGGAACGAAGAGCGAGATGTTCTTGGCCCTCAATGAGGTCAGTGTGGGGACACGCTCTCCCTAGAGACCCAAAGGCCCATAGGTTTTTGTTGTGGGGACACTGCCCACCTCCCCCTCGGCCCCTCCATCCCCCTCCACACTGATTTTAGGGTTGAGGGCTATGAAGAACATGCTCCCCTCGAGAAGTGGAGACTATATCCGCTGGGGTCCAAGCAGGATCCAGAAGGCACATTCAAAACAGGTCCCTTTTCAGAAGGGTTTATTTACAACAGAGCTATTTACAAAGGTGTGGATAACAGCGGTCCCATGTTCTCACCCTTGGCCAGGAGGAGGGGTAACCGGAGCCTGAGAGGGAACAAAGGTGGAGAGGGAGGAAGAGAGACCTGACCTTGAGGTGATAAGAAGCTGGGGGGTGGGGACAAGGGACAGATCCTGCTCCCCAGCTCCCCGCTCCTGCTAGTCTCATGCTCCAGTCCTCCGTGCATGGAGCTGGGAGATGAGGGCACATGGGTGGAGTCGGGACAGCTCAGCTTCCGGAGCAGAGTCTGATGTGAAGAATTGACAGTAGCTCTGAAGTGGCCGAGAGAAGACATCTCTGGCTTACACGAAGGCTTCACATGTTGGTGGGAAATGGCATTTTCCCATGTACTGTCCCCCAGCCTCCCGTTTCATGTTCTTTTTTAATTGGGGGAAGGCTTACCAAAAGTTTTCCATTTCAACAATTCAAGCCTGTGTTGTTTCCTCTTATTGATTACAGCCCCTTCAATGGGTGCCCCCGATTCCACTTCCTCCCTGTGTTTTCTGACGCTTCTGAACTCTGTCCTGGGAGCAACGCTGCCTTGCCTGTTTGATGGTCAAATGGTCAAGTACCCATTGAGGTTATTGTTCCCTTACAGACCTATGTGTTAGTGGGGCTTAACTAGAGAAACAAATTCATAGACACTTACTGTGAGGGAGGGGGAAGCGAGCAGGGAGGGAGGAGTAAAATGAGGAGCTGATAGCACCAGCTTAAGTAGGAAGCAAATGTTTTGAAAATGATGAGGGCAACACATGTACACATGTGCTTGGCGTACAATGGATGGGTGCACAGTATGTGATAAGAGGTGTATGAGCCCCCAATAAAATGATTTCTAAAGAGTTTGGTATACAGGAGAAATTGAATAGTGAGAAAATATCCCAGCCCAGCCCAGCTCAAGTCCATAAGTCTTATATAGCCCATATGTCCAATACCAGTCTATAAAGTTCTCTTCAGACTCACACAACACATACAAGGATACCAAATGCAGGACAATCTCGGGCCCGTGGGTGGAAAGCCCTGTGGATCCACTGGCTGTGGAAGCATCTCAGTGCTGGCAGGGGTCTCCACGTGGCTCCTCCAGCTCCAGGGTTCTAGCGTGGCCCCATGTGTCTTCTCAGCTGCAACGTCCCCCAGGGAGTGGGAGCTATTTATCTCCTTAGCGCCTCCAAATGAGGTCAAGCTGCAATCTGATTGACAGACTAAACCCCACCCCTTCACTCTTTTTTTTTTTTTTGGTGGGCCTCACTGCCCTCTGGTGGTTGTGGGAGCCACCCAGTGCCACTCCTAAGAGGCGCCGCTGGATTTGAACTGCCAAGCCCGCAGGCTGCAGTTCAACCACACTCAACCACTTACCCCACCGGGGCTTAGCCAGCCCCCCACCCCCACCCCTTCACTCTTAAGCCTCAAATTGACAACAGATGATGTAACTACCACAACCTGTCTGTGGTAGGCAGGAACTGATCCATAGGAATCACTTTGTTTCCAGACTTGATAGGTGACTTAAAACTCATAGTCTCAGGGTTTCCACCAGAGACAATCCAACCAATAAATTAAGTCTGGGATATTTTTGGGGGTGAGGTGTGGGAGGGTTTGGGTGAGGAATGATTTTTGAGTTCTATTCCCTCTTTCTCATACTCTATCCAGGACCTTCAAATATGATCCCTTTCGGAGGGGTTATTAGCCATTGCTGGACACCCGCTAGTTCTCCTGGTCTCAGGGTTGTTAAGGCAGATGACAACCCACTCATTTTTCATCATTGTTATTAAATAAGGGGAGAGCATTTTTAACATTTAATTAAACCTCCATGTAAGTTCAAGCCACCGGGACCTGGCCTCCACCCTACCCCTCCCCTACCCCACCACCTTTAATCTTCCCCTCAGCTCTTCTGAAGGGAGTGGCCTTCACAGAGACAGTTTGTTTTGGGGGTTTTCCCTTCCCCAGAACTTTGTAGCAGCCCTCCAAGCACAAAGATAGGGGTTTGCATCCCACCCCGGCAGGTGCCCATGCTGATGGCACAAAGAAAGATGCCCGCCACCCCCACCTCCCAGGAGCCCATCATCCAGCCGAGCATGCTGATGGCCAGGGCACCAGTCAAGGACAGCAGCTCTTCTCTGAGGACACCGAGACAAGGGTTGGGTCAGGATGTGACTCTAGTCTCGGGCCCAACCCACTAATGTTCGAAGCCCCTTCAGAGGTGTGCCTCTGTTCCTGAGACCACCAGAAGGAGGCCCCCTTTCTCTTTTCATTTTTCCTCCCAGGAAGCTGTGAGTCAAATAGGAGGCTTCTAGAACAACTCAGTCCGTCCTGACCTTGCCTTTTGACTCATTTCCTCCTGAGCTGTCGCTTCCTTCGGTGTCATTGGCAGGTTAGAACCTGACACCTATTGTGCCACCAGGCGTGTGTTTGGGAGCGGAGCGGAGCCTTCTGGCTTGTGTCTTCCTGGAGGACATCGCCTGAGAACAGCGACTTATCTCTGTGATGTCATCAGCCCCACTTTTTAATAGATTGCCTGTCATTTTGGGTTGAATGAGTCAGCGTGCTGCCTCTCGGATTCAGTCAGGTGCTGGAGAGCAAAATACTCGCTGACCCGGCAGAAAACACCCCCCCTGCACTTTCTCTTGCCGAGCAGCCACGGCCGTCTTGCTCTCTTCACCCATGAAGGCGCATCTGTGAGAGTCAAACGGGCTCCTCTTCCAAGCTGGCTAAGCGGTTGTACTCTGGACTCGGCTTTCACGATGAAGACAGAGAAACTGTCAGGCGGAGTGGCTCAAACAGATTCTCCACCCACAAAGGACGGTGCAGGGTTTAATGACCTCTGAAGACCATGCCTAAGGAGCCCTTGGGTGGTGAAATGGGTTCCGTGTCAGGCTGTTAACCCCAAAGTCAGCAGTTCAAGGCCCCCAGCTGCTCTGAAGGACGAAGAAAAGGCTTTCTACTCCCATAAAGAGTTACAGTCTTGGAAAGCCACCGGGGCAGTTCTGTTCGATCCTACAAGATTGCTAGGGTCAGAAGCAACCCAAGGGCGGTGGGTTTTTGAGTTCAGAAGTCCTGGGTGATGCAAATGATTGGGGCTCCCGGCTGGCAACCGCAAGGCTGGTGGTTCAAGTCCACCCAAAGTCACCTGGAGATAAAGAATTATAGCTCTGCTTCTGGAAGGCCAGCCACGGAAAGCTACAGGAAGCACAGTTCTGACACGCAGGGGAGCCACGTGCGTCGGGACACAGTTGACGGCAGGTGGTTTGGGTTTAAGTGGAAAAGAGCCATGTAGCTGCGTCCATTTCCCGGGGTCTGGTGCCACTGTCTTTTCTAAACTTGCCGGATCCTTCCCGGGTGCAAAACGCCGGTACCCCAAACCAGGAGCCGGGGAACATTCCAGAATGGTCTTGTTTCCTATTCCTGTGGAAATGCCTACTTGCTCAGAGCCCCCTGTCTTCAAAGACGCTCGATCAGAACTCAGTAGCAGCACTAGAACTAAGGAGCACGGGGCCCAAACACACCCCCTGTTCAGGGAAGTCACTGACCCATTTGAATCAATACGGAGAAATGCGACCGGTCAAACCTCTCTCCCCTGTCCTTACACAAGAGAGTCAGCTGGCTGACTCACCACCTTCACATGTGGATGACCTCTGACCCGGATGAGCCCAGACACCTGTCTGACCTGGGGACCTGAGATTCCCCACCCCACCCCCCACCCTAGACATTCGCTATTGTGTAAGGGTTTCTCGTCCCCACATAGATCAGCTATCTGACGACTCCAAGCCTCCTTTGAATAAATGTACGTCACATGGAATTTTATCTCCATGTGTGTACTCCTCGCTCATAAACAGTGCAAAAGAACACAATCTAAAGATACACACCCCGGGACTGGGTGATTCCCTGCTACTGTTACCAAGCTTTATTATTATTATTTTTAGATTAAATAATACAAATTTGTTATCTTAGAGTTGTCAGATAAAACGGAATTTAGGGATGAAAATGGATCTCATGAAAACCAAGATGCCTGCTAGGCTGTGTTCTCTCCTACAGACTGCTCGGTAGAATTCAACTCCCTGTCTTTTCCAGTTGCTAGTGTCCACCTGCATTTCTCCCTGAGCTCGGGGACCCTCGTCTTCAGCATCAAAGCCTGTTGTGGAGACTCATCTCTGACCTCCTTCCAGGCACACATCTCCTTCTGCCTCCTTGAACGTGACTGGACATTTTGATCCCAGAGTTTACAGAAGAAACCTGATCAAAAGTGAGGGAAATCTAGAACAGAATTCCAAGCACTTGAAAAAAAAAAAAAAACTCTAGATTTTCTGGAGTCCTGGAGAGTGGATAAGCCCTTGAAAACAATTACCTGGAGATTATCTTTAAACTTGAACCTCCCCAATATCCCAAGATATCCTCTTAGAGTCAAACGATAAGTTCAGTTTCATGAGACAAAAAGCGTGGCCTTTTGAGACCATGTGACCACAGCCACTTGAAAGATTAGCGAGGACTGTTGGGTGGGGGTGCAGAGAATTCAAGGGGAGGGTCACCTCAGAAAAGGAGGGTAAGAATGGTCACACAAGCCACAGGGTGTCATCAAGGCCGTGACTTGTACCGGTAAAAGCGATCGAATCAGTGTATGTACCCTCTTCACAGTGGCAATAGAGTAAATCAAAATCTTTCTTTTTTAAAAAAGCTATACGTCACCACCAGACAGTCACCCAAGCATCTCCACCCAAAAGAAAACACTCTACTGTGCTCAGCCAGAGAGACTCAATTATCTCTCTAAAAAGGGGCTTTTTTTTTTTTTTAACACCTCCCAGCAGGCAGCAGACCCAGCATGTTGGTTGAGGATCACAATGCATAATCCAGCAGGCCAGAGCCTGAGGTGGGAAACAAAACACGGACTGGCTCGCCTGACATCAGCTTGGAGAGCATAACATTCAGAAAAGATTCTGATGGTCTCGGATCCATCTAGAACGGCTTCCACATCCTCACCGGTGACCGTGAGGGGTGATTCGAAGTCTCTGTCCTTGGCAGGCTGTTGACTTAATCTCATGTTTAAAACCCGCTAGCTCAAGACAAATACACAAAGAAAGCACTCTCTTTTTCCAATCGAATAATGCATGCTCACTAGAGAAAAATGAAGAAGTTGGGCTGAGCCCCGGTAGCGTAGTGGTTGAGTGCGGGACTGCGGCCGACTGGCTTGGCGGTTCAAATCCAGCAGCAGAAAGGCTGGGCCTCCCACTCCTACCAGAGGGCAGTGATGCCTATAATTTAAAAAAAAAAAAAAAAGAAAAGAAAAAGAGGAAGCATCTCTCTACCCTACCCCTCCTGCCCCCAAATTACAAAAAGCCCAACCATAATCCCACCATTGCAAGACAGTAAGTCCTCATGTTTGGGTGATGGTCTTCCAGTCAGTCTGAGTCTACAGGAAGGTGCATGGCAATGTGGTCTGAGCAGGGGAGGGCCTCCTCTCCCTGGATTGAGACTGGTCACTGTTGGGGAGCCTAGAGGGGACCCAGTGAGCAACAGAACCAAATGCCGTCTGGTCTGGCGCCACCTCCATCAGTGTTGGTGTGTCTGAGTCCGGCCTCAGCAGTCACTGGCCCTCAGGGAGCCCTGGCAGTGATAACTAGTTGGACTGCTAATGCCAAGGTCAGCAGTTCAAAACCACTTGGGAGAAAGATGAGACTTTCTACTCCTGAAAAGTGCTACCTTCTCAGAAACCCACACGGGCAGTACTGCTCTGTCCCACAGGCTTGCTAATTAACCCGATAACTGGAGGGTTGTTTTGGTTTTTTGTTTCATCGGCCCATCTCTTTGCAGGTATCCTTCCTGAAGACGTGCCCAAAGTCGGGGTGGGGGGGGGTCCAAGTCCCAGATAAGATTCCGGACTCCAGAGGGTTTTCCTGAGCTGATTTTTTGCAAGTGGATCGCCAGGCCTTTCTTCCTAGTCTGTCTGCGTCAGGAAGCTCCCCCTGAAACCTGTCCACCATGGGTGGTCCTGCAGGCATTTGACATCCAGCAGTCCAAAAAAAAAGAGAGTGTTGACTTTTTGCTTTTTTGGGCCACAGTCACTCCACTCGGGCCAGCCTTCTTCTTTCATTTTCTTTTCTCTCTCATTTTCTGTCCTGCCGTTGAAGGCCTTTTGGCCTCAGGGTCTTTGGGCTGGAACGTCCAGTTCTTTGCCTTCCTTTCTTCAGCCAGTCTATCTGCCACTCTTGCCGCTTTCAAACAATGTTTCCATTTTACACTGACCCCAACGTGTGTCCCCGTGGGTGTTTCTGTGCAGGGTGACCTGCTGGACTCCTGCCCTGTGGCCCGACCTCTTGCCCACTGGACAGCCTCTGGGGAGGGTAGCCACTGCCCACAGTGTTCCCACGGACTCTTTTTATACCCTTACGGGGCCCTCAGTCTTTTCCTTGGACATGCTTCTGTGGTGTGTAAAGGAGTTTGCCATCGGCTTTTCCCATCAGAATGTTGACCTAGCCCGGTGTCCGTTCAGGATCCCTGGTGACAGGCGAGGCTGAGCTGAAGTATTGACGCAGGGTTGGCGGTTCGAGCCCACTGTCTGCTCCTGCAAAAAGTGACGGTAAACCCAGAGGACCAGTTCTGCTCTGTCCTGGAAGGATGCCTTGAGTCATAATCAACTTGGTGGAAACAAGGGGGCCTTTGACTCCTGCAATGAGTTACGTCTGGGAAACTCACAGGGGCAGTTCTACCCTGATCCATAGGGTCAGAATCAACTCGATGGCATTGAGTTAGGACCTGGGACTTTAGAGATCTCTGCACGCTCCAAGGGGAGTCTGAGGTTGTGTGGCTGGTTCTCTGGAGTCCAAGAGAGGGACAGACAAACAACCTCCTGGGAGGGGAGCGGTGGCATTTGATGGGGACAAGCTGGGTGTCCCAGGAGCAGTCAAAAGACCCATTTCCAATACAGCCCAGCAGTTAAAGAAACCGGCGCCCCCTCCATTGGTTGCTAATAATAATAATAAAGCCATTGAGAATTCCAGAAGGAACCACTCGGTCCCGGTCAGCCTGTCAGCAGCTTTTGTAACCACCTTCCCGTAGCTTTGGGCACCAACAGGCAGAGGCAGGGAGGTGTTGGAAGTCATCTGAGGCCCGTCTCCCTACGTGGGTCAGCACCTGGGGGGAGAAGGGGCTTTCTGCGGGGCTCAGAGCCCCGGAAAGGAGCCGCAGGCAGGATTGGCAGCAAGGGCACACAAGGTATATTTGGGTGAGTGATTTTTGAGCCCAGATCCTGTGCTCATAGAGGGAAGCCCTGCCTCACGTCTGCTCTTTGGGGGGCTCTCACTAAACAGTTTCCACCTGGCGCTCCAGGGCAGACGGCACCTGATCCCAATTGAAAACACCCTACAGAACTGTGGGACCAAGAGCGGGCTGATGGCGCCTCGTTCCTCTTCCCTGCTCCCTCCTGGGGACACCAAGGATCCTTGAGGTGGGGTGGCAGGAGGAGGACGAGGAGAGGCCCAGGTGGATCTTGGAGGAGGAGGCTTGCAAAGGACAGCACCCTGTGCAGGGATGCTCTCAGACCTTGCTCCTTGATGATGTGGCGCCACCAGTGGATTAGATGGGGTGAGGTAGCAGGCCCCACATTGCCTGCCCAACCGCACCATCCACCTGCCAACAATGCCCAGGTGAAACGCCCACCTGCACCTGGCCCAGCTGGCCCGGTGGGAACTGAAGTGGGAGGCGATGCCTGGTGCTACCAGACTCAGACTCACGGGCTTGCGGCAAGAGCCCTGGACTGGCAGAACTGCTGAGCAAGGACGGGTTTCCTTAATCAGGCGTGGTCCTCCCTGCCCTGGAATGCAAATGTCACACACACACACACACACACACACACACACACACACACACACACCAGGGGCAGGGAACCCTCTTCCTATTCTCTGGGGCACCCAGAACCACCCTGACTGACAGACACACCACAGTAGTTTGAGGAGGAGGAGGAGGATTGGCATGTGTCTGCCATGTGACACTGGCCAAAGTGACTTAGAGACCACCCAAACGAAGAATGACAGCAGCATCCCGAGTTCCAGGGTCACAGAGAGCAGGGGGTGGGATGGAAGTTGGGGTGGGAGTCCTCAGGATGAAGGGACATTTCCGAGAGCAGGAGGTGGGAAGAACATTGTAGATGGAGGATGGAGGGAACAACAGAAATGAAGGCTCAGAAGCAAAGAGCTCAGGGTGGGTGGAACCGAGCTAGGGTAGGTGATGAGCCCAGAAGGCCATGGGGCGTGGAGGGAGGGGGCACTTGGCCCGGTGGGCGGTAAAGCGACTCCAGATGTCTTCAAGGAGCACGTTGTGCAGGCATTGCTGAAGGCAGGCAGGGGTCCACCTCCCCCCACCCTTCTCCCTCTTCGGGGAGCAGCCCAGGACAGGTAATAAAGAGGGTGATGAAGCATTAGGTGGCCCCGGGGACTGTGGCCCTCACCCAGTGACACTGGCCAAAGTGACACGCCGTACAATTTTTGGTAGTGTTCCAGCAGAGATTTAATTATTTATTTTGGGGCTGAGCCCCGGGGGCATAGTGGTTGGGTGCGGGACCGTGGTCCACTGGGTTGGAAGTTCAAATCCAGCAGCAAGGCTGGGCCTCCTACTCCCACCACCAGAGGGCAGGGATGCCCCCCCAAAACAAAAAAATATATATATTTATTTTTAAAACAGGCTTCTTGGCGTATAATTCATCTATGATGTAGTTCAATCATCGTTCAGTCACATGACCTTCTCATACTCTGTCATTAGGGTTCCGTGCATCAAATCTGTTCTCACGAAGGGCCTGCGCTATACGGCTGACACGGCCTTGCTGGCTGAAAGTGAGCATGGAACCTTCGGCCCTGAGTGTGGATTAAGCGCAAGGTAAAGTAGACCCATATCCCCACCTCTAAACCAGTAAGTGTCATCACGAGGGAGACCAGACCCTAGAAAAGGACTTCATGCTCGGGACAGAGGCTCGGTGAGAAAGAGGAAGAGCCCTGACCCCGACCAGATGGACTGACACGGGAGCTGCAACAATGGGCTCCGTCCTAAGAGCGATTGTGGGCCAGGGACCGTCAGCATTTCCTTCTGCTGTACAAAGCTCTACAGGCTTACAATGAGCCAGAACCAACTTGATGGTGCCTGACAACAGCAACAGCACTGTGCCCTGAGCTGTCCCTGTTACCCAGTCGCGGATTACGTAACTCATCAGAAACGAATCAGGATACAGTTCTTTGGTCAGGACAGCACCTTCCGAGTCTTGCCAGCAGGCAGACCTCCTCATTCTGGACTTTGGTCTCTGGGTTCTGGGGCCCCCTCAGTATCTGCCCTGCTCAGGAACGTGTTGTAAAGCTTTTTGGCACAGTCAGGAAATGCCCAGAAGCACCCTGCTCCTCCAGTCATCCTTGTCCTGAAGGCGCTCAGCTGCTTGTGGCACCTGGGGGACAGAAAGCCTACTTCGCCATACGTCTCTGCTAGTCTCTTGGTCCTGCTGTCTCTGCTGCGGCCTTTTCTCTGCATCTCTGTTCATCCCCATCCCCGTCTGCTGGGTCTAAGAGGTTTCCAACCCAGGGACCTCAGGTTCAAAGCCTGCCTTCTATACCCAGTGCTTCTTTCTGAGTCGTGAGATCCTGGCTTTCCACTTCTGGGATGGCAAAAGTCCTCATCTGGGTTCCACCCACTGTATTTGCACCCCTCCTCCCTCCCACCCCCCACAAAGTGCCATGCGTCTTATTTCCATGATTAGCCACCCGTCTGATACCCTTGGTGGATCCCACAGCACCCCGCTTGCATAGCCTCTGCCAGTCATTCGGGAAGCATTTCCAAGACGGTGACTGACCACACACCCCACCCATCGCTGCCCGATCCATCCAGACTCTTCCTGAGCTTGTGTGACAGAGAAGAACGGCCCACCAGGCTTTCCAAGGCTGTGAATCATCTTGGAGCCAGCCCTCCACATCTTTTCCCCACTCCACAGCTGGCGGGTTTGAACCTTTCAGTTCGTGGCTAAGTGCTGTGCCACCAGGGCTTCTTAGACTATGGCTTCCAAGGCCATATGAAGTAATTCATGACCCGGCAGCTGGCTGTTCATGGGGCATCTTGAAGACCAGCTCTCTGAGTTGCTCCTTTTCCTGGAGAAAGCCAAGACTGGTGGAGTCCAAGGAGGGGCCCAGGTCCTCGTTGCTAAGGCTCTCTGTCTGTTGTCCTGGGAGGGGTCCTTTCCTCCTCCTGAGATTCCTGTCCTGGGACTTTCTTCACCTGGGAAGGGCATTCGGAGGCTGAACGAGCTATCTGAGGGGGTAGGTTTTAGTGGGCTCAGCTGATAAAGGTTTGTTTAAACAACCTTTTTGTTGTTGAGCTGCTGGGCAAGTGCTGTCCCCACCCGCCCCCTGTGCCACAGAAGGTGACCCCTCTCTGATGGAGCAGATGCCTGAGGGACACGTGCTAATAGTTACTGCCCTCAAGGGCTGCAAGGACCCTCAGTGACGTCGTGGTCTTTACATAGAAAGTCTCGTCCTTCGCCCTGGCAACAGCTGCTGGACTCAGACTGCGGACCTGTGATGAGAGGTCCCACTTGTGACCATGCCGTCACTGAGGCTCCTCCCACTGATGCCAAACTCACTGCCAGGGAGTCCGTTTGGACTCCCAGAGACCCCCGTAGGACGGGGTCCAAGTGGGCTTGTGGGTTTGCAAGGCTGTCACTCTTTCTGGAAGTAGGAAACCTCACCTTTCTACCTTGGGGGAAAAAGAGACTCTAACATTCAAATGCATTTTATAGAGACCTCTTTATTGTCTTTCACAGGGTCAAGACAAACCGCCCGGAGGAGGGGGATGGTCAGCACAAGGCCGTCGTGTTGCTGTTGACATTGCTGTTCGGTGCCGTCCCGTGGGTTCTGACCCACGGGGACCTGTGCACAGCAGAAGGAAGCACTGTCCACTTCTTACATTGGAGTCCAGCCTTGCAGGCCTTGTGTCCAGCCATCTCATCAAGGGCCTTCCCCTGTTTCGCTGCCCCTCCACTTTACCAAGCATGACATCCTTCTCGGGGACGCCCTCTCCTGGACCTCTTGGCTTCTCATGAACATTCTGGCTGTACGTCTTCCAAGACAGCTTCGTTGGTTCTTTGGGCAGCCTGTGGTGCTTCCAGTATTCTTCACCAGCACTTCCTTGCAAATGGATCCATTCTTCCGTCTTCCTGACTACATGGCCAACTCTCCCATGCTCGCTCACAGAGATCAAAGCTGACACAGCCTGTGCCAGGCGTCACTCGGCCCTCAAAGGAACCTCCTGGCTCTTCCATGCTTAAAGGCGAGGTCCTGTGCAGCACACTCGGCCCGAGACCTGAGGCCCTGGCTCTCTAGAGTGCTGCTTCTATGAACATCGATTGACATCCATGAGGCCGTCATGGTGTCCAAGGACTCGCACCGGACACGGTCCACAGAGGGAGCGATCGCATAATCATAGTTGGTGACAGATACACTCATCACACTGTCGGGGCCGGGCAGAAGGGGGAGGAGGGCAGGCACACCGTCGCAGACTGGACACGTTGACCAGGTTGGCTCTTCATCCTCAGCTCAAGATCAGCTAAGTTGGAGGATGGACCATTTCCACCCAGGGTGGGGCCAGACAAGTCACTGAGGGCAAAATTACCCCTTCCTGGGCTAGCCAGTCTAGAGCAAACAGATCCTGCTTGAGAGGCAAGCTTTTTATATTGCCAGTCAAAGGTCAGAAAGAACTCAAGGGAAACTATCTAGGTGAGGAGTGAGGAATAATCGTTTTTAAATTTTTTTTTTCCCTGCCAAGGGCTGGGCCACGTGGATATGTATTACATCATTCATGGGTCCAGCAGGAGAAAAACGGGACTTTCCGCTTCTGTGAACAACGACATCCTCGGAAACCCACAGGCCTCCCCTGTCCTAGGGGATCATTATGAGTCAAAACCACAGCAGCTCTGTGGGGCAAGGGCTGGACTTTGTACTCCTAAGAGTTACAGTCTCGGACACTCACAGGGGCAGTTCCGCCCCATCCTCTAGGCTTACTAAGGGTCAGCACCGCCGTCGTGGCAGTGCGTTTGGTTTGGGCTGGAATGTAGCAGCTGCCTGCTATCAAGTCAATTCCAGTCCATCGTGGCCTCGGTGGGGTAGCGGGTTCTAGGTTGGGCTGCCGTCCACGAGTCTGAAAGCTCCAGCCAATGGGAAAGGTGAGGCTGTGACTCAGAATTGACTCATGGGCAGGGAGCGAGAGACAATGCCATGGCCATGGCCGGCACTGCTTCTCTTTGGTGTGATGTTAGCTGGCATCGATTTCTTGGCCCTGATATGGCTCTTGGGCCTGACGGGGCCCAGCCGTGATCCAGGTGAAGACTGCACGTGGACGTGGGGCCCCCGTTGTCCATCGTTGGGGAAGGACGCAACAAGACCACGGGCTGCCAGAAGCGTCAACCAATCTGTCTTGAGAGACGGTCAATAGAGTGCTTTTTAGCAGCGAGGATGCTGAGACTGCGTCTTCGAACCGCTTACCAGGAGACACCAGTCCTGAGTGAAACATCTCAGGTTTGAGGAAGTGGAGGGGCGGGGACAAAGAGCCAGGCCCTCCAGGAAAAGGATTGACCCAAGGGAGCACGGTGGAAGCACGGCTGAGCGGAGACGCAGGAGCAGGCAGAGTTTCCTCTGCGGTCCACACAGGTTGGCTGAGTCAGAGCCGATTGTGCAGTGCCCCACACACCTCCCATAGGAGGCCGAAGCACAGCCACCCCATAGGACAGGGCCGCACCGCCCCTCTGGGTGTCCATTGATGGAAGTGGAGAGCCTCATCTCCCTCCCGCGGAGGGCGCGGTAGTTTCGAACTGCTAAAGACCTCGGTTCAATGCTGTGCTGTCTCGGCTCCTGGTCGCAGGCTTAGCACTCAGAATTTAAACTTAAACCCATCGCAAATGACATTCCATGCGTCTGGTTTCCAGTCTGAGCCTTAGTAAGGGATCTAGAGTCAGAAGAGGGAATTTGACACAGACCCTTGCCACTTGCTTGCTGGGGCCCCGTAAAGTGACCAGATTTTAAGCGGGACACCATTGACCCGGGAAGGGGGGGGGGGTTCTTGATTAAAAATTTGGCCTATATAGAGCAACAAAAATGTTCATAGAACGCAAAAATAGAATTGTCATATATTCGTTTAATTTTAAAATGCCGCGGGACGCAAGACGACTTGTTAAAAAAGCAGAACGTCTGGTCACCTTAGCTGGGGGCCTGTGTTGTTATCTGCTGTTGCTATAACAGAAAGACCCCAAGTGGGTGGATGGCTTTCACAAATAGACGTGTGTCCTTTCCCAGTGTAGGAGTGTAGGACTTTGGGTTCAGAACCTAGGGAAGTTCCTCTCTCTCTCTGTCTCTCTCTCTCTCCAGCTTTTGCTTCCTGGTTCCTTTAAGGTCTCCCTGTGAGTTGGCGACCGTCTAACCCCCGTCTCTCCTTGGCTCACTTGTTTTAAAACTCCAACGTTATACAAGCGCCTACCCCCCGACTCATTAACATAACACCGATCCGTCACTGCCAGATGAGAGTGTAACCACAGTGATATGGAGGATAAGATGTTTGAGGACACAAGTCAACCCCGGCAGTCATTTTAACCTCTCTGTTTCTCCGTTTCCTCACCTGTCCAATGGGAATAAAGACAACTGAAGGAAGCCCGCCTTGTGCCGGGGGGTTCTCTTTACACGAACGTGCCAGAAAAGGCAGGCTCCGTGTCGACCAGGCAGTCGTTCTCTGAACCAGGCATCTGGAGCGACTGAGAAAGAAGGAAGAGTTGGGAAAAAGAGGAATCTATGGAATTTTTTAAACGTCATGCCCCACGCCGGTGGGATGGTCAGGCGTTGTGCCGCTAACCACAAAGGTCAACCGTTCAAAACCACCAGCTGCTCCGAGGGAGACACACCCAGTGCCGACTTCCATAAAGAATCACAGTCTTGGCTGAGCCCCCGTGGCGTAGTGGTTGAGTGTGGGACTGCGGCCCGTTGGCTTGGCGGTTCAAATCCAGCAGCAGCTTTCCGGGAACAAGGCTGGGTATCTCCCACTCCCACCAGAGGGCAGTGATGCCCGCCCCCCCCAAACAAAACAAAAAGAATCACAGTCTTGGAAACCCACAGGGAGAGTTCTAGTCTGTCCTACAGGGAATGTTGGTGGTGGTGACAAGAGGCACAGCAGACTGAGCCACAAAACCCACTGCTGTAGAGTCGATTTCAACTGATCGTGACCCTGTCAGACGGAGTACAACTGACTCAAGGGTTTCCCAGGCAGAGATTCTTCGTGGAAGCTAGCTGCCTGCCTGCCTCCTCTCTCTTCCGCCGTGGTGGGGCTGCTGGATCCAAACTGCCCCTCCAGCACCTGAGCTCCCAGACTCCTGTCTTAGGGTACGGAAGAGAACCCCAAGGGGAGTGCTTAGCAAATCTCAGGCAGGGCAGAGATAAAGACAGAGCACACAGATAAAGGAGGCTGTTAGCACCAGGTGGTCACGGCACCTGAGGGCTTACAGACCATCTGTGGCTTGGTGGGGCATCGGAGGACAAAAGAAAGTGGCCCCGAGGGACTGAACCCCCGTGGCGTAGTGGTTGCGCGCGGGACTGCGGCCCACTGGGATGGAGGTTCAATTCCAGCTCCACAGGAGCAAAGGTTGGGCCTCCTACTCCCACCACCACAGGGCAGTGATGCCCCCCCCCCAAAAAAAAGGAAGTGGCACATCAGTATCTCACAACTGTATTGCAACCGAGAGCTTGAGATCGGAACACGTCCATGATGCTCCTTTGGTAAAGTTTCAAGCATTATTCCTTATAAAATGGGACAATCGGCCTAGGTACCTAGAAAGTGGTTAATAAGGCACCGTCAAAGAACACTCACCTTCAAACATAGGCATCCCCATGAAAGGGGCTGGAGAAAGATACAGTCACAATATGATGTGGACATGGTGCCCCATTCCTGAATCTCAAAATCCCGTGCGCACCTTGTAGCAGATCCTGAAATGATACCAAGATCAAACCCACTGCTCTTGAGAGTAGATTCCAACTCACAACAAGTCCCCCATGGGACCCAGGATAACCGCTCCTGTAGACTTGACAAGGCTGCAGCTTCTTCCCAAAGCTGCCTGCCTCCTCATGCCCCTTCAGAGGGTCTGATGGGTTGAAGGTTGAACCTCCAACCTTCAAGTCAGCAACACCATACCAGACTCACGGTGCTTCCACGACACCTGGTGCCGCGCTAGGGAGTTAGAAAGTCTATATGAAAAACTGATTTCCTCTGTAAACCTTCGCTCAGGGTATCACAGGAAGTTAAAAATCCAAAACTTTTCAGACACTCGAGGTGACCCTCTAAGACAGGATAAAACAGCCCCTGTGATTTATGAGACTGTTAACCTTTACAGAAGTCAAGGCTTTTCTCCCAAAGAGGTGCTAGTGGTTTCAAACTACTGACCTTGCTGCCCGCAGCCCAATGAGCAATCGCCAGACCCCTCATTCTTCTTCAAAACCAGTTTTGTCTCAATTTTGTTTAACCCATTAGATCCCCAATAGGCTCCTATAGATAATCTAGTAGGTCTGAAATGGTATCTTGCTGTAATTCATATATATGCATCTATAATTCCACACACACACTCATTTCAGGTATATGTAATTTATAGGTCTATATACTCCTAATAACCATGGTTATGGGTCAGGCTGCTCACTGGAAGGTCAGAAGAGTCATAGTCTTGGAAGCTCCCAGGGGCAGCTCTCTCCTGTCCGAGAGGGCTGCCGCGAATCAGCATGAATTTGATGCACGAGCATTTGGGTAATGACCAGTGAGGGACCCTGGTGACGTCGTGGGCGATAAGTAGGCTGTTGACGTGTTCAAAATCTCACTCACTGCAGTCTAGTCACTTCTGACTCACAGAGGCCCTGGAGGACACAGTAGGATGAAGGGACTTGCCACCACCAAGAAAGACAAGCTGACGGTGGAGCGCAGCCTTTGGACGTGGGGTCCCTGTGCCGGAAACCTCCTAGAACTGGAAGACACATAGAACGGCTTCCCCCTAAAGCTCACATTCTGAATTCAAGCTTCTGGTTTCTTGAACTGTGGAAGCAGAGGTGTGGGGCTGCTAACTGCCCGGTCAGCAGTTGAAAAAGGCAACTTTCTACTCCTGTAACCATGGACAGTCGGGCGGAGCCCCGGTGGCGTAGCAGTTGAGTGCGGGACTGCAGCCCACTGGCTTGGCAGTTCAAATCCAGCAGCAGCTCTCCAGGAGCAAGGCTGGGCCTCCCACTCCCACCAGAGGGTAGTGATGCCCCCCCTCCACAAAAAAAAAGGTGGACAATCTCTGAAACTCACAGGGGAAGTCCCACCCTGCCCTCCAGGGTTCCTCTGAGGCAGATTTGAGTGAGGATGAGCAAGGATACTGAGCATTCTTTCATGTACTGATTGGCCATTTGTCTATCTTCCTATTCCTTTGCCAGTTTTTAAATGGAGTGAGAGTTGTGGATTGGGTTACCCCCCCCCCCCCCCCAAAAAAAAAAAGGTTTGTGTCAACTTGGCTAAACCGTGATTCCCAGGATTGTGTGGCAGACCTCCAACGTGTGGCCTGATGTAATTATCCTTCGGGTTGGGATGTGTGATACATTGTAACTACTGTCTGCTGGTGAAGGAGTCCTCGTGGTGCTTCGGGCTGCTAATCTCAAGGCCCACGGTGCAAACTCGCCAACTTCTTCCCGGGAGAAAGATGAGTTCGTCACAAAACTTCACAGGCGTGGAAACCCAAGAGTGAGTTACTGTACGCTGGGATGAACGTGAGGCAGAATCGGTGTGCCTAGTGCTTTGCATCACAGCCTTACACGAGGGTGTGACTCAGCCACACTCTGACTCATAGCATGCCTTATGGAAGCCACCCACCTGACTCAAATCAAACACCTGCTTCGGTCACACCTTTTACAGACCAAAAGATCGGAAAAGAGGGCAGGGAGCAGAACCCAGAAGGATCTCACTACTATCCAGAAAGAAGAGTCAGCCTTGGAGCATGGCCTCTGGACCTGTGCCGAGAACCTGCCTCGAGGAAGATGGGGATCTCGAAGGAATGGTGGGCCCTAAAGATGTTAAAGGGAGACAAGGACCTTTCCCTAGAGCTGGCACCCTGAATTCAGTCTTCAAGTGTCCTAAACTGTGAGGAAATAGATTTCTGTTCACTAAGTCCATCCATGTGTGGTATTTCTGTACTGCAGTGCTAAAGAACAATGACATCTCTGTTAAATCGTAAGAGCTCCATATATATGATTCATTCTGTGGTTGTCTTTGCACTTTCTTTGCAATGTCTTTTCAAGCACAACTGTTGAACCTTAATGAAGTTTTTTCTTCTCTTCTTTTTAGGTATGTCTGCTCTTGATGTCATTTCTGTGAAACGGTAAACCAATCCAAGTGTTTCCTTATAATCCTTATAAAGGACAGAATGAACATCCTTTGTTTCATTTCTAAAAATTTGTGACAACTTTTTTTTTTGTCAGTCTGGTTAGACATTTGTCCATTTTGTGGATGTTTTCAAAGAATCATCTTTGGGTTTCATTGATTTTTCTGTACTAGTCCATTATCCCTTTCATTTATTTCTGTTATAATCTTTATTATTTACTTCTATTTCTTGCTTTAGGTTAACTTTGCACTTTGTTTTCTCATCTTGAGCTAGGCTATTAGGTTATTTCGGATGGAGTGCTTTATCCAGACGTCTGTTAGTTCTAGTTGATTTATAGAATTGTTCAAGTCTTCCAGAACCTTGTTCAGGTCTTGTTGCTCAAGTCTTCAGTAAATGTGTGGCAGTCAGGTGACTGCCTGGTGTCAATTTGAAGATTCAGAGTGTAGGGGTGGAGTCTAGCCTGTCAATCTGGAAACAGCCAATGAGACCTCTGTGTGGGCATGGCTTTCTCCTGAGAATTCTGGGAAATCCAGCCATATTTTCCCCCTTATAAGTCAGAAACTCTCTACTCACTCCCTTGAAGACACTCAACTGACAAAGTTGGCTCCCTGCAAGGCATCCCTGAGGAGAAGTCACATGGACCTACCCTGAGGTGGCCAGAAACCTGGATCTGGAGAAGCCACGCAGAGACCCCTGCCAGCGGTGAGATGTTTATAGCGCCACTGGATCCAAAGCATTCTACTCATCTGGCTTGTGATCTTCCTGCATTTGGCATCACTGCACGTGTTTCTTGAGTCTGAAGAAGACTTTATAGACTGGTATCAGACATATGGGCTAATATCAGACTTGTGGGCCTGGACTGGACTGGGTTGGGATGTTTTTACAATGCTCATTTCCTCTTGTATATAGACCCCTCCCTTATATCCATACGAGTGTCTATGGATTTATTTCTCTATTTATTCAGACCACCGCAACATTATTACAAGTCAGGTACTGACGTTTTCAACTATTACGATGGAATTTTCTTTTCCTCTCTTGAATTCTATTAGTCTTCTCTTTTGGGGGGCTTTCTTGGTCAGTGTATGTGTTGTAGAGCTGGTACTTTTATCACAATAAGCCGCTCTTCTTATCTCTAATGCATTTTGTTTTAAATTATATTTTGTCTGATCTTAGTATAACTATACCATTTCTCATTTGGATGCTGTTTGCACAGTATTTCTTTTCTTACATTTTTGCTCTGGAGCTATTTTTGTCTTCAGATATATATATTATATATATTCTTTTTTTTTTTCCCGCATCGCTGCCCTGGTGGCAACAGGAAGCCCAGCCTTGCTCCAAATCCAGCTTGCTGCTGCTGGATTTGAACCGTCAACCCTGTGGGCCACAGTCCCGCACACACCACTGCACCACTGGGGCTCAGCATCTCCAGATCCAACTTACTTCTCCTGCATGAAAGCTAAGATAGATAACCCTTCAGAAACAGTAAGGGGAGTAATGATTCCCCAAAGGAAAGGGAAGAGGGGAACAGAGCTAATAACAATGATGGCTGTATAACCCCACTGGAGGGGAACGAATAACAGAATTGCAGGTGAATATACACATAGAATGGTGTAAGATACAGCAATATATATATGATATAATATAATAAATATAATAATAAGGGTTTCTGGGAGTTTGGGGATAAAAGCAAGCTGATATCAAAGAAGAAAGAAAATGTTTTGAAACTGATTGTGGTAGCAATTGTACAATTATGCTTGATCTAATTGAATTATGGACTGTTATAATATCTATAAGAGGTCCTATCAGGGGGTGGCCAGCCTCTGGATATACTCACAGCAAGGTTTCAACAGGCAGTTGTGGAGCGATAATTGTTATTTATTGTAACACTGATATAGAGATCATGAGAGAGAAAAGAGCATTACAAGTTACATATATATCCTTTCATGGTGCATGCTCACCTCCACCCCGCTAGATGGTCCACGTGGAGAGGGAGACAGGCGAGCGGCAGCCTGGATGGAGACAGACTGGTACGAAGCAGGCTTGGGAGAAGCAGGCTGAGAGAGAGGGCCTCTAGCTTACGTCCCACCCCTATATACCCTCTGGAGCCAAGCCAGGCCCCTAATTACAGGTAAAGACTTACATCACAGGAAGGGGTTGTGCCATGTACACACATTATAGAGACGGGTAACAGCCGGGGAGTTAGCTCTGGTTAGACAATACAAAAGGCCTTAAGTAATTGGGACTTCCGTAACAAATGCTGGTAGATAGTCTGGTTAATCCTTGGAGCATAATAATTGTGGAGAAGTTCTGTCTTCATCCGACAAGCTCCCAATAAAGTGATTTTTTGGGGGGTGCATCACTGCCCTCTGGTGGTGGGAGTAGGAGGCCCAGCCTTTGTTCCTGTGGAGCTGGAATTGAACCTCCATCCCAGTGGACCACAGTCCCGCACACAACCACTACACCACCAGGGTTCAGCCCCCCCTTTTTTTCAATGATTAATAAAATAAAACACATATCTTGTGAGGAGTCTATAGTTGGGTCATGTTTTTCTAACCATTCTGCCAACTTCTACCTAGCCTTTAGTCCATGTACATAGCATGCACTTATCAATAAAGTAGGATTTGCACCTACTGTTTTGTGACTTGATACCTCTTGTCCCATCCGTTCAAGACTGCCTTCTTTTGTGTTAAATATATGCAGTCTAGTGCACATTCATTTCCTCGTTGCTGTTTTTAACAATAAAAAATTCTTGGCAGTTGTCCTGGAAACTTCAATTAGTATAATACTTTAAGATAATCTAGTTCAGATTAATATCAGCTCAATTTTAATAGCACACACTTTTACTCCCATATAACGCTCATCTTTTCTTTTTTTTGGTGCTAATAGCATCATACAAATTATATCTTTATACTTTATAAGCCCATCAACAGAGGTTTATAATTACAGCAACATATAATTATTTTTGAAAACAAGATAGGACAAGAAAAAGTTAAAAATCAAAATGCATTTGTTTGTCTATTACACTTGGTGCTTTAGTTCCTTTTCCTGGTACTTTTTATTTCTCCGGGTTAATTTGAGTTGCTATCTATGCATCTTTCATTCTAGCCCAAAGAACTCACTTTAGTATTTCTCATGCACATGGCTGCTAACAATGAATTTGCTCCATTTTTGCTTAGCGTGGAATGCCTCCATTTAATCCTTCATTTTTTTGAAGGACAGTTTTGCTGGCTATACTGCTTTCCTTCAGGACTTTGAGTATGTCCGTCAGCTCCTTCTGACCCTCATGGTTTTAGGTGAAAGGTCAAGCCTCTTGCTGAGGGCATTCTCTCATACATGATGGGTTCTTCTTCTTCTTCTGCTATTGCTGATGTAATAGACAAAAAGTCAGCTGGTCTCTGCAGCTCTAATATTAAACAAGGAGTCCCGTGACGCCTCCTTCCTCCCCCCCAACCCCCCGGCATAATAGATGACTTCTCATTAGTCGGCAGTTTGTTTGTTTGTTTGTTTTGTGTTTTTTTGTGGGCATCACTGCCTCTGGTGAGCGTGG
Source organism: Nesogale talazaci (assembly GCA_004026705.1). Taxonomy (NCBI): domain Eukaryota; kingdom Metazoa; phylum Chordata; class Mammalia; order Afrosoricida; family Tenrecidae; genus Nesogale; species Nesogale talazaci. The sequence continues at coordinate 3,748 of PVJH01018512.1, read as the reverse complement.
GTGCTACCCAGCGGCCGCTGGATTTGAACCGCCAAGCTCGCGGGCTGCAGCTCCGCACTCAACCACTTACGCCACCGGGGCTCAGCCCTAGTTTGATCCCACCAGTTGTTCCTCAGGAGGAAGAAGAGGCTCTCTGCTCTTGTAAAGATTTAAAGCCTCAGAAACCTAAAAAAAAAAAGCCTCAGAAACCCAAGGGTGCGACCCTACTTTCTTCTCTGGGGTTGATTTGAGTCAGAACAAACTTGATGGCGGTAGGTAGGGTGTTAAACGATTGCCACTGATGGTATTCTCTTTTTTTGGGGGGGGGTGGGGGAGCATCACTGCTCTCCGGCAGTGGGAGTAGGAGGCCCAGCCCCACTGCTGGAATTGAACCTCCGTCCCACGCACAACCACTATGCCACCGGGGCTCAGCCCACTGATGGTATTCTTAAGGAAGCCTGGTGGTACCAATGATGGAGGACTTGGCTGTTGACTGAAAGGGTGGTAGTTTGTGGTAGCTACATAATCTACTGTCAACTTGAGGAAGGGGTGGAGTCTAGCCTGTCAATCAGGTTATGGCCAATGAAGCCTCCATGTGGGCCCAGCCTTCTCTTGAGGATTCTGGGAACTCCAGTCTTCCTCTCTGGGGGCAGGACACACACACTCTCTCCCTGTGAGACATGCCTGTTGAGCAGCCACATGGAGAGATGCTGATGGAGCCAGAGCCGTGGAGCTGGAGGAGCTAGGTGGAGACGCATGACGGCGCTGAGATGCTTCCACCACCACTGGATCCACCAGACTTCCCACCCGCTGGCCTGTGACCTGCCTGCATTCGATGTCATTGCCTGTGTTGCGCGAGTCTGAAGAGGAACGTATAGACTGGTCCCAGACCTATGGGCTGACATCAGACTTGAGGACTTGATCTGGACTGGGCGGGGATGTTTTCTTCATATGTAGTTACTCTTGGATATAAAGCTCTCTCTCCTACATACATGTGAGCGTTCTGGATTTGTTTCTCCAGACAACCCAGGCTAACACACGGCCCACACCCACCCGGTGGGCAGTTCTTCTCTGTCACCTGTGGGGTGGGGATGAGCTGGGGTGGACGGGGTGGGACCCGGTGATAACATTTCTTCCACAAATTGGGCTGTATGCACCGAGGGGTGAGCGCTGGGTGAGTTCCAGCAAGGTCACTTGCAGAGTGGTCCTTTCCTCGGGATCTGACAGGCAGGGCAAAGAGTGACCATCTCTGGGGATGGGCTTGGAGGAGGGGGTCTCCGATCCTCTTCTGCCTCCTCCAGCGGCTCCTAGGCTGCTGGCTTTCCAGCTCCCACGTTGTGAGTCGACTGGTTTTGAAGTCTTTCAGGGACACGGAGCTTGAAGAAAAGGAAGGGGAGAGATTAAAGTCCCTCCACATCTGCTGTTTTTACCGAGCTTCGGCCGTGCTTCTGGTGTTGCTCCTGTGTCGTTGCAAACCTTTGATTGAGTGTTCGCTAAAAAGAATTAAAAAAACATCCTAAATGCTTTATGTACAGTTATCAACCATCACCATGGGCCACATGGCCCCGCGCCATCCAGAACCCGGCAACAGCCTCAGGGCAGCCTCTCATTCTGTCTCTAACCGAGGGAACACGGGGACCCTCACACCCAGGGTCTCTCACCCTTCCGAGGCTCATGGGGGCTCGTGTTGCCTGTGAACGCCGAGTGCCCCTGTGTGCACCGTCCTGATGTGCCCGGGACTAAGGACCAAGATGGCAGGGAGGCCGGAATGCTTCCCGCATTGATTTTGGTGATGAGGGGACCAGTGTTCTTGTTCCTCTCACGGGGACGGGGGTTTCTGGGGATCCCTCCTTCCCCATTCTGGAAGTGCTTCTCCTCATGACATGGTTCTCAGCCTCATTTGCTTTCCTCTGTCCTGGACGCAGCACAGCCAGCGCGCCTGCCCTTAGACGCGAGGATGGCAGGGTGTCAGCGGACGCACTCCGACCCGTCATCAGAAGCCACCAGAGGCTGGAGAAGGGACGGTCGGCGAAAAAGAGAAGACCCTCGACGAGACGGCTTGGCACGGTGGCCATCATCCTGGGCGACAGCTAGGCAAGGCTGGTGAGGGTGGCACAGGACCCGGTCGTGTTTTGTTCGGCGGCACACAGGGCCTCTCGAGGAGCTGGAGGCAACTCGGGGGTCCTGACCATCAGCATCCGCCGGGCTCTGTTTGGAACCATGGTTGGTGGAACCCCCAGCGCGGGGGTTCCATCTGAAGATGGAATGCGTGGCTTCGAAGCGAGCTGACTTGGCAGGTCCCTTGTGGCTGCCACCCATTTCGTACGACTCCTTTCTGCAAAGCTTTTGCGTGCCTGCTGGGTGCCAGACCTGCAGAAGTGCCTGCTCACACAGGAACAAGATGCTTCCAGGTTCCTCAGCAGCCAGCCCTCACCCAGAGCTGGCTGGCACGACAGACGCTGCCAGAAGGGTGGTCCGGGCAATGTCTTGACATGAAAGCAACCTTGGCCCAGACAGCACAGAGGCGAAGGATCGGAGGAACCCCGAAGGAGCGGCTTTGCATCTTCTGGATGGAATCCGTCAGTGTGCCAAGGGCTGTTTTTTCCGAGGCGCAGGTGAAACGAAGCCAAGCGGAGAGGTCTGTTTGGTTTTCTTTATTCGCTCCATCCCTGGAACGCGTACAGAGGAGGAACCGGGTAATGTAACCGTGGTGAGATGGGGTAGAGGTCTCCATTAGACATCTCTGAGGAATGCATGTCTTAAGTCTTGTTCTGGGGAGTGGAAGGGGAAAAAATAAAAAGAAGAAAGCTTTCCAATGTTTGGTCTTGCTCGGATAATAACCAAACCTGCTTTGGCATGGTGGCCTGACGTGCTGCACCTTAATTATAATGAACGCACCCCAAGGATAATGAGACAGGGCGTTAGTTAGGTAAACAGAGTCTCTCCCTGGCTTCCTCAAACTCAAAGTCCAGTGTGTCCTGATAGGAGGAGAAGCGTGGTGGCAGAGCGATTGTGTCTTTTCTTTGGGCCTTTGCCTTCCTTCCTGGCCCCATCTAGCTTTCAGCAGAAAGCCGTGGACACCTGGACACAGCATTCCATGGCCTGGGCATCGTCTGTAGGTTAGGACCACAGAGCCACGGCATTTGGAGAGTTTGGAGAATTGTGGAAAGGTTTTCTCCTGTTACCAGGTGGTTACCAGGCTTAGAATATTCAAACCAGTTCCTCTCACTGCCCATCAACCGGATGACAAGGGCTGCTCCGGGAAAAGAACCTGGCACAGTACCAAGCCCCAGGCCTTTGACCACTAGGGCACTTCCTCCTGAAACTCTCTCAGAAGGAGGCCTCGGGAACGGTGTGAGTGGTGAGGTGGTGAGGTAGAGGGTAAAGGTCTCCATGCGACAACTCGGAGGAATGCAAACCTTAACCCCTGCTCCCCAGAGTGGAGAATAGAGTTTTCCAACTTTCTCATTTCAGCTGCAACCCCTCCACCTCTTGGTGGGGAGAGAGGCTTCTGAGGTCTGCACCTTCCTGGTCACCAGGCCCCAAGCCTTGATGCCATCCTTTCTTCAAAATAGAACAAGGCTTCAGCATCTGGCTGCTAACTCAGAGGTGGACGGTTCGAATCCTCCCAGCGGCTGCATTACAGAAAGACCTGTCCATCTGCTCCTGTCAAAATCACAGCCCAGGAAACCCTATGGGACATTTCTGTCCCACAGGGTTGCTGTAGTAGGAATCCATTCGAAGGCACCACGGTGATGACTCCTCCCCA
>PVJH01018511.1:0-45107 GCA_004026705.1 Nesogale talazaci | reverse complement strand
CATAGCTGAAAGGTGAGAATGACCGTGTTATAGACAAAGGGTACTATAGAGATGATAGTAGTTGAGATAGCTAGGTCAAAGTGTAACATCTGATTCAATCCCCCTTTTGACTCATTTAAATTCTATTGGTGTATATTTTTGCTTTAAGTGAAAGGGAAACACACATGGATTAAGCCACCAGTGACACCACCACCCCCTCCCCCGAACATAGCACAGGGATGAGACTAACCTTGTTATCGTCTAAAGTGCATTGGAGAGTAGATTAGGGCAGTTGTAGTGAGGTTAAAGTGTGTACCCTCATCGTTTGAGCTATCTTTTGACCCATTTTAAAGTTGTTCTATTGTCAGATATGTTCTATTTGCTTTTCAACTGAGGTTTTTCCTCTATTTTCTTTGGTTATTATTGCTAGTTTAAAAAATTTTTGTTTTTGAATGTTTTTCAGAATATGAAATCTAGAACAGGTGAACCTATACAGACAGTCACTGGTTTAATGGTTCCTTGGGGGTACTGCAGAGGCAGTTCTGGGAATTGGGGAGTTTATAACAAGGAATGCAAGAAAGAAGGAAATTTTCTAAAATTATCAGTGGTAATGATTGCACAACTCTTTTTGATAGGCTTGAACTATCGAATTGCATGATATTTGGATCATGTCCCAATTAAATTATCTGTGGAAAAAGATGAAAAAGTTGTGGCTAGTGATAGATATTTCATTAAAGTATCTTCTTTAATCACAGTAACCTTCCTACCAGAACATGGAGGCCAATGAGGGAGAAAACAATTCCAAGCCACTTTCATTGTTCTAGAAAATTCTGAATGCAGTTCAGACAATTTAACTTTGAGTATTTTTCAGTGTCAGAGGGATGAAGAAGAATTTGAAAGAAAAAAAAAAGAGCTTGGGGCTGGGTACAATTTTCTCCATAAGAATCTGATATGGGGGCTGAGCCCCGGTGGCGTAAGTGGTTGAGTGTGGGACTGCGGCCCGTGGGCTTGGCGGTTCAAATCCAGCAGCGGCTCTCAGGAGCAGCGCTGGGTAGCTCCCACGACCACCAGAGACAGTGATGTCCCCCCAAAAAACAGCAAACGAATAACAAAAAATAATCTGATATGGAGCCTGTGCAATGTAACCTGTGCCCCATAAAGCTAAGTGACTCAAGAGCATTTGAGGAAATCTCTACTGACAGTTAAGCCTACAGCCTGTAGCCTTTCCAGTTGTGGTTGCATTAAGTTTAGCAGCACTTGAGTATGTGTGTAGTACCCTACTCTTAAATGTCTGATTAACAGAGATGATTACACAACACTCTGTGGACTTGTGCATTGAGCTTTTTGTCAGGGAACCAGCAGTCTAGGGCGCTGCTATTTTAGAGTAGATATATAAGTACACATGGCTTCTGAAGAGAAGGGAAAAAATATCCTTTCTCTGAAGTATTCTTACTCATTTAGGAAGATGCTTCAAAAGATTTCAAGAGACCCTCTTAATTTAATAAAAGGATATATATATATATAACATAAATGCTCCACTTTAACCATTTTTGCTGCTAGTTCAGTGCCATTAATTACATTCATAGTGTTCTGCGACCATCGCTACCATTTATTTCCAAATTTTTCATCGCCACAAATAGAAACAGAACAAATTGTATCCATCGAGCAGCAATCCCCCTTTATTGCTAGTTGCCATCAAATTGGTTCTGTGCATGCAGAGTGTAACTTTATAGGGTTTTTAAGGATTCCTTTTGGAATCACATTTCCCGATTGCCTTTTAAGGCACCTTGTGATAAATGCAAACTAGCAGTCTTTCAGCTAGTCATTAAACACTCAGTCATTGGCACCATTGAAGGACATAGAGGCACTTTAAAACTGTTGTGCTAAGTAGAATGATTCAGACAAAAGGAAAAACATGCTATGATGCTACTGATAATAGTAAAAATTCTACTGAGAAGTCCCAAATTCTGGTCTCTTCTAATCTGCTTTCTGTCTCTGTATATTTGCCTCGCATTTATGTTTCCTTGAAATATATTGAGGCTGCATTTGTGTTTGACTCATTTAATTGAACAGGTTTCAAGATTCATCCATGTTGTGGAGGGTGTGAGAACTTCACTCTTCTTATGACATCGTTCCATTGTATGCATAGATCACATTTTGTTTTCCCATTCAATTGTCAATGGACAGATTGTTTCCACCTTCTGACTATTGTAAATGGCACTCATGTGAACATTGATGTATAAGTAGTATTTGTTTGAGTCCCTATTTTTCAAGTCTTTTTTAAAATACACCTAGGTGTAGAATGACTGAGTTATAAGGTCACTCTATGTTTAATAACATTTGAAAACACTGCCAAAGTGTTCTCTATATCAGTTGTACTATTTTTCATTCCCATCAACAATACACCAGGGTCTCAATATCTCAACATCTCCCTAACATTTGCTATTTTCTTTGTAGTTGTGATGGTCATGTTTTGTTTTAATAATAATCTCTGTGTAGGCAGGAAAGAGTATTTCATTGTGGTTTTGATTTGCATTTTCCTAATTAATTATGAAGTAAATGGAAAATTAATGAAGAAGAATGTGGCATTAGGAGTGAAGAAAGGTTTATTAACAACCTGCCATATGCAGATGACACACCTTCCTTACTGAAAGTGAAGAGGAATTGAAACATTTGCTGATGAATATAAATGATTGCAGCCTTCATTCTGGATTGAAGTAAAGTAAAGGAGACAAAATGTAAAGGAGACAAAAATTATTCCCCCAATTGGACCAATATGTGACATGATAAATGGAGAAAAGATTGAAGTTGTCAAGAATTTTATCTAGCTTGAATCCCCAATCAATACTCATGGAAGCAGCAGTTAAGAGATAAAAAGACATTGCATTAGGTGAATCTGCTGCACAAAACCACTTTAGAGTATTGAAGAGCAAGGATGTTACATTGAGGACTAAGGTGTGCCTGACCCAATCCTTGGTATTCTCCATCGCCTCGTATGCATGTGAAAGGTAGAAACTGGAGAAGAATTGGTTTGATTGCATTGTGCTGATGAAGAATATTGAAAGTAGCATGAACGGCTAAAAAGACAAGACCAATCTGTATCTAAAGGTGTAAGATTCCTTAAAGGCAAGAATAGGTTGTAAAAAAAAAAAAGGCAAGAATGGCAAGACTTCTTTTTACATATGTTGGACATGTTGTCAGGAGAGACCTATCCCTGGAGGAGAACATCATGCTTGGGAACGTAGAGTTGCAGTGGCGAAGATGGCCCGCAACAAGATAGACTGGCACACAGAGGCTGCATCAACGGGATCAGGCATAAACACAGTAGTGAGCATGGCACAGGACTATACAGTTTATTGTTCTGTGCTCATATAGTCAGTATGGGTCAGAGCCAACTGAATGGCATCAAACAACCACAATTACTAAGGAGTGGTATGGATGATGCGGTAGTTAAACACCAGTCTGTTAGCATCAAGATCAGTGTTTCAAAGTTCCCAGTGGATCCCTGCGAGAAAGATGCAGCAGTCTGCTTCTGTAAAGATTTACAGCTTTGGCAATTTTGCTCTGTCCTGTATGACCCCTGTGATCAGGAATCAATTTGCAGCATATTTTTAATGACTAATGATTCTCTGCATCTTTCACCTACTTTTTGTCCACTTGTGTGTCTTTGAAGTGAAAAAAAAATGTCTTCAAGTTCTTTGCCCAATTTTTAATTAGGTTATTTGACTTTGTATTGTTCGATCATAGGAGTTCTTTGTGTATTCTAGTTATGAAATCCTTGTTAAGTATATAAATTTAAAACTTTTTTCAATTTGGCATTGTCCTTTCACTTTTATGATTTGTCCTTTTAAGTTTTTAATGTTGGTGAAGGTCAACTTATCTATGTTTTCTTTTGTTACTCTTGCAATGAGAATCTATTATATAAATTCGAGACTCATTTTAGCTTATTGATGCCTGACACCGGATCCCTTCACCACCTCATGATCACACAGGCTGGTGTGCTTCTTCCGTGTGGGCTTTATTGCTTCTGAGCTGAATGGCCGCTTGTTTACTCAAGCCTTTAAGACCCCAGACGCTATATATTTTGGTAGCCGGGCACCATCAACTTTCTTCACCATATTTGCTTATGCACACATTTGTCCTCAGCGATCATATCAGGAAAGTGAGCATGCAATGTTATGCTTTTTAGTTCTTGACACCTGATATCTCATCCCTTTGACACCTCATGATTCCACAAGCTAGTGTGCTTCTTCCATGTGGGCTTTGTTGCTTCTGAGCTAGATGGCTGCTTGTTTACTTTCAAGCCTTTAAGTCCCCAGATGCTCCATCTTTTGTGGTAGCCGGGCACCATCAGCTTTCTTCACCACCTTTGCTTATGTACACAATTTGTCTTCAGTGATCATGTTGGAAAGGTGAGCATCTTGGAATGCCAATTTAATAGAACAAAGTGTTCTTGAACTGAGGAGATACTTGAGTGGAGGTCCAATGCCCATCTGTTGTCCTACTACTAACCCTATAAGTATACACATTAATCTCTTTGCCCATTCTCACTTATAAATATATGCCCCTATGTTCATACCTGTATTTGAACCTCTATAAATGTTCATTATCCCCCAGTTCCTTCCTCTATTTCCTTTTGCTTCCCTCTTGTCCCACTATCATGCTCACTCTCCATTTGGGTTTCAGTTTTTTTTCTCTGTTACATTAGTCTTAATCAATCCCTATGGGCCTTCTCTCACCCACCTCGTCCCTGCATTTGTATCAATTGCTATTCCCTTTTTCCTGGGCTGGTCGACATCTCCACCTTTCCCCCTCCTCCCCCTCTTCAATGTCCCCTAGCCTGGAGCCATCAGACTTGTCATTTTCGCCTCCAACCTCTTTGTCCAGTCTATCTTGTTTAGATAGACCTGTAGAGGTAGCAATATGTACAAGAAAGTCCCCTAAAATGGAGCAACTTAAGCAAACAAAACAATGATAACAACAGCAAGAAATCCCCTCAATGTACTATACAATATGTAGCAGAATAATAAAAATAATAGCAATATAAAAACCTGTATAAAGTTCAAAGTCTGTAGTTGACCTTATTATTATTAATGAGGGGGAGTACAGATTGGGGACCCAAAGCCCATCAATAGGTGATGTGATATTCTTTTGCAGAGGGGTTATAAGGAGGAGATGAGCCAGTTAAGATACAGGGAAGGAGCTATGAATTATGCAACCTTCCTCTAGTTCCCATGCTGCCTGCCACCCACTATCATGACCCCAATTCTACCACATAAATCCAGCTAGACCAGGAGATGTACAGTGCAGTTGGAAACATGGGAAACTTAGGATAGATGATCCATCAAGACTAGTAATAGGAGTGGTACTACCAGGAGGGTAGAGGGATGGAGGAATAGTAAGGGAGAACCAACTTCAGGGATCTACACGTAGCCTCCTCTCAGGGACACGGACAACAGGCAATTGAGTGTTGGGACACATTGGACAGTGTACAGGATGAAAAAAAAATATGTAATTTACTAAGGGTTCAAGGGGAAGGGGGGAGGAAGGGTAATATAGGGAGCTGATAATGGGGGCCTGGAGGGAGGGAGAATGTTTTGAGAGTGATGATGGCAATGGGTGTGTAAAAGTGGCCTGCATACAACTGATGTTGTTAGGGATTGTGATGGGAGTTGTATGGGCCCCCAATAAAATGATTCATTAAAAAAGGGGGGGGAGGGGAAAGGGGAGTTTTTTTTTTAAGAGGAGCTTATACCAAGGGCTCAAGTGGAAAATGTTTGGAAATGTATGTGGCAGCATGTGTGCAAATGTGCTTGATACAAGTGATGTACTGAATGTGGTAGTAGCTGTAAGAGCCCCCAATACAATCATTGTTTAAAGAATTTGAGACTGAGTATAGATCGGCAGTTCGACCTGTGGGTTGTGAACCTTTTTAGAGTAGAAGGGCCCTTTCACAGGGGCCACACGATTCATAACAGTAGCAAAACTATCGTCATGAAGTAGCAACAAAAATAATTTTATGGTTGGCGGCATCACCACAACATGAGGAGCTGTATTAAACATTCACAACACTAGAACGGTTGAGAACCACTGATATAAATGTACCTATATGTCTGTTATATTTTACTCTCAGAGTTTTATGGTGTCAGCCCTGACACGTAGGTTTATTGACCTATTCTTATTTAACATTTTCATAGGATGTATGGAAAGGGTTCAACTTCACTTTTTTCTTCTTCCTTTTTTGCATCTGCTATCCAGTTGTTCCAGTAACTTTGGGAGAATTTTTTTTTTCTTTCTGCATCAACTCGAGTTGGAGCCCTTTTGTAAAAATCAATCAACCAACCATGCATAGCTTCTTTTTCTTCCTTTGGTCTATATGTTTAGCTTTATTCCAGGGCCACACTTTTTTTTATCGCTATGGCTGTGTGGTAAATTTTGAAATTGGGAACTGTGAGTAGTCAGACTTTATTCTTATCTTTCAAAACATTTTAGCTATCCTATTCCCTTTGCCATTTCATATAAATTTGAGGATTGGTCTTTACACGTCTGTGAAAGAGATTCCTGAAAATTTTATGGAGATTAGATTGATTCTGTAGATCAGTGGCTCTCCACCTTCCTAATGCCACATTTTCTAATGCCACAACCCTTTAATACAGTTCCTCATTCTGTGGTGACACCCCCCATCAACCATAAAATTATTTTTATTGCTACTTAATAACTTTAATTTTGGCACTGTTATAAATTGGGCGACCCTTGCGAAAGGGTTGTTCAACCCCCAAAGGGGTTGCAACTCACAGATTGAGAATCATTGCCGTAGATCATTTGGGGTAGCACTGACATCTTAAGAACATTAAGTCTTCCATTCTGTAAACATTGAATATCTTCCCATTTATTTAGATTTCCTTTAGTATCGTAATCAATATTCTATGGTTTTCATCATGTAACTCATTTCCTTTATTAAATTAGTTAGCAAGTATTTTCACTCTTTTGTGAATGAAATTCCACTTATATGAAACATTTAGCCTAAACAACCCTAGCCTTTGTTGTTGTTGTTGTTGCTGCTGCTGGGTGCCATGGAGTTGATTCTAACCCACAGTGACCACAGAAGGAAACACCGCCCAGCCCTGTGCCATCTTCACAATTGTTCCCATCCTTGAGTCGTATTGTTGTAGCCATGGTATTAATCCATCTTCTTGACAGCCTTCCCCCTTCATTGTCCTTTTCCCAAGACTGGTCTTTCCTGACAATACGGCCAATTAGACGTAAGGCAAAGTCTTGTCCTCCTAACCTATTGGGAGTAGTCTGGACATACTTCTTTCAAGACAGATGGGTTTTTCTTTTTTATCAGCCCTTGGTACCTCCAATATTCTCCTCCAACACCACAATTCAAATGAATCCATTCTTCTCCAGTCGTCATGTGATATCCAACATTCACATGAATACAAGGCAACCGAAAACACCATGACTTGGCTCAGTTGCACCTTAGTCCTCAAAGTAGCATGCTAGCCTCTTGTTACCTCTACTTTAGTAACCATCTGTATGTATTTGCCCAGTGTGGCAGTCATGTACTCTGGTGCCAATTTGATTTAAGAGTGTAGGGGTGGATTCTATCCTGTTCGGTGCCTCTCCAATACTTATTACTTTCTGATTTTTTGAATTGTGCTATCTTTGAGGGTGTTAGGTGGTATCTCATAGGTGTTTGGGCTTGCATTTCTCTTACAGCTAATGATCAGGAACATTTTCTCATATGTTTATTGGCCATTCAGATATTTGCCCTTGTGAAACTACTGCTCAGGTTCTTTGCCCACCTCTTCAGTGGGCAATTAGTTTTTGTTTTGTTTTTCTCCTTGCTGTCAGCTAGCAGAGTATTGTAGATTTTAGGAATATGTGTTTTGTCTGATGTGTCATTGCTAAAGATATTTTCCCAGTCTGTGAGCTCTCTTATTATTCTCTTGGCAAATTCTTTTGATGTACACAGGTGTTTTATCTTCAATGTATCCCACTTGACAATGGCAAACTTAAACACCACAAGATATGGACAAAACTAGAAAACTTTATGCTTAGCAAACTGTATTATTCCGGGTAGACTAGGGGAACAAATTCAAGGGCATGTATATGGATATAAGGGAATGGTTTTTATACAAAAGGAATGGAACATTGAGAAAGCAACCCAACCCAGTCCAGTTCAAAGTCATAAGTCCAATATTAGCCCATATGCCTGATACCAGTCCATAATGTCACCTTCCGACTCACAAAGTCACAGGTCAGTGGGTGCAGAATTCTGGCAGTCAGGGGTCTCCCCATGGCTCCTCGCTTCCAGGGCTCAGGGTTCATCAACAGCATCCAGTGGTGGCAAAAGCAACTCATCGCTGGCAGGGGGCCTCACATGGCCTCTCCAGCTTCAGAGGTCTGGTTCCATCAGGACAAAGCCGTGTGGCTCCTCCTCTGGCTCCTTCAGCTTCTCAGAAGCTGCCATCTTGTCTTGTCTGCGTTTCATCATCTCTGAGACTAACTGCCAACAACTGGGGAAGATAGCTTCTCATCTTTGCAAGGAAAATATCATGAGATTTCCCAGAAGTCTCAGGAGAAAGCCATGCCCACATAAAGCCCTCATTGCCTACTCAATGCCTATCTCCAGATTAACAGGCTAGATTCCACCCCTACATTTCAACCATAAAATTAACATAAACACATGACTGCCACACAAACATAGTTAATTATTATAAAGGAAAACAAAGAAAAATAAATGTGGCTTTTATACCCAAAGTGGATGAATAAGAGCAAGCCAGAGATGGGCAGCAGCAGAGAGAGAGGGCAGATAGGACAATGTGGAGGGCAAGGGGGAAGATAAGGTGGGAAGAAAGGGAACCAAATTTATGGAAGGTTTAGCAGGATATTGCTGTTGCTTTACCTGGTTGAGGTGGGCTGTGTGACTATACAGTGTGCTTCTTTTAAAACCCTATATATATGTGGATATATGTACATATATATGCATTTTCTATGTTACTCCTCAGACCTAAATATTGGCCTGGATGAATTTTTTTTAAAGAGGAAATGTAAGGCTGAGATGACTTGGAGTCTATAGTAACAAACAAGCTCATTTCAAATGTATGGAAAAAACATGTTTAAAAAGTTGTACGCATAGAAAGAAACATATTTAATAGTTACCAGAGATTTGAGGGGTTAGGAATGTGGCTCAAGTACTTGAGTGCAGACATGTGTGTACTTGCTTGGAGAGCAAGACAGTCCTCAACAAGGAGGGACGGCACAATGTGACTGTCATCCAAGAGTCTTTTTAAAGCCAACCAAAACCACTGGGAGGTGCACAAGAGTAAAAGACGACTAAAGTAAATACTGTTAAATATATAATTTTGCAATAATAGATAATAAGAGACAATATCTATGAATAGATACATACAAGGGGGCACCACAAAAACAACAACAACATGGAGAAAAGGTCCCCTAAGTAGAAATTTGATACGCATTTGCCCTCTTAGACGAGCATGAAGTCTCTTGCTCTGAGTCAGTGAACCCTGGGATGATTCTCTCTGTTCATTCCTGGGATGGTTCTCTCTGGTCACAGTGAGTTTTTTCATAAAAGCAGTTTCAATCAAGCCTCTTGTTTTGTGATGTCCGACAACTACAATTGTGAAATTTTGCTTCCTACTGGAAAAATGCTGCAGAAACTGTTGTGTTGTTAAACACAGTTTACAAGGACAGCAATATGGGAAAAACTGAAGTATGAGTCATTTTGTGGTTTCAATAAAAAGGTGATATGCTGATTGATGACAAACCTTGCTATGGATGTCAGTCAACTTCCCGAATGGATGATAATGTTGACTTGTAATGCATTTGGAGTGCCAGGTCAGACTGTTAATCGGGCTTTCTGTTTAGAGGTTCTGAAGAGATTAAATACACTGTGCAACAAAAAAGGCATGAATTGTGGCAAACAGGGGGCCAGTTTTGCCACCATAATAATGCAGCTGCTCCTGCAACTATCTCAGTGCACCATTTTTTGGTAAAACCCTGCATGCCTCTCTTGCTCCATGCATCTTACTCATCTGACCTCATTCCATGCAACTTCTCCTTGTTTGCACGAATGAAGAGGGACTTGAAAGGACAGCACGTTGAAGATATAGAAGTAAAGAAGATAACAAAGGGGGTGCTGTCAGCCATCCAAACAGATGAGTTTGAAAAATATTTCCAAGAATGGAATCATAGATGACCATTGTATTAAGTGTGATGGAGTATACTTTGAAGGTATAAGATTGTTTTGAAAAAAAAAACTATAAGTACATAAATAAATACATAACTTTGGGAAAAATTGCATGGGGGCATACCACTTCTTAGACATGCAAGCTGAACAGATACTGGAATTCAAATAGAAGTATATCCATAAGTAAACGAAAGTAAGTAATTTTTGTTCACAATTAGGGCTCCAGTTCAAACCAAGCATGTCTCTTCAATCAGTGGATGACTACAGACTATCATTCTCAGTAGTACACTTGTCTCAGTCTTATTACAGTTCATTAAAAAAATGACCTGATCAAAACATTGTTTTCCAAGAATCATGGGTATAACCATTCTATTCAAGGCAGAGAGGCCAACTTTGAAAGATATGGAGACTGCCTATCTTTTAAGATCCTGAAGGAGTAATCTTGACAGACTTTCCCCAAAGGTCACAGGATGATTGTAGGAGCTCATTTTGAAGACATCCAAAGGAAAGTGGAAATATCATTGGTGAGAAGGCCAGGAAAGTTGTGCCGAGGAATTTTCTTCATCACAGCAAAGCACCTGTTCATTCTTTAATGGTAACAAGGACTATCTCACAAGAATATCCTTAGGAAACTTTACCCTACCCATCATACTGCCATGATCTCATCCCTTCACATTGATTTTTTAGCTCCCCAAAACCAAGTAATATCTTAAAGGGATATGATTTAAGTCGCTTGAGTCCAAAATGACATTGTGTGTGGTTCTCCCTTCACGGTATGTAGACCTAAGGTGAGGTCAGTTGAGAAACAATAGCTTCACTTTGGGTATTTTGTTTAATGAAGGGTTCTAAGATTCTGTAACAATATTTCCTTGTTTGGTCTTTTTATATTGGCAGAGGACATTCATATAGTTGTACATTTTTTTATATACTGCAAATATATCCAGGAATACTGTAGAACAGGCAAAGGGCAACATTCTGAACACTTCTTATCCACAAACATTATGAGAGCATGCGTCTCTGGCCTGAGACCTTTCAGATAATAGTGTGAGGGGACATCTATTGTCCACTTGGAAACATTGATTCATGGTGAGTAGTTGTTAAGTGCCATCAAGTCAGCTCTGTGTCACAGTGATCCTGTGTACAACGGAATGAAAATTTGCCTAGCCCCGCACCATCCTTACGATTCTTCTTTTGTGTGAGCCCAGAGTTGCATCCACTGTATCAGTCCATCTCGTGGAGGGTCTTTCTCTTTTTTGCTGCCCCTCTGCTTTTCCAAACACGAAGTCCTTCTCTAGGGCTCTGCCTGTCCTGATAGCATAGTTACTGTAAGTGAGACAAAATCTTGCCATTGGTGCTTCTGAGGAGCTGTTCTTCTTCCAAGACACATTTGTCTGTTCTGGTAGTACATGGTATGAAAAACAGTAGGACAAATGGAGCGTTTTTAAATAAACTATTCTGGACTATTCAATATGGTATAGATGGAAATGCCTCTTGGCCCCTGACTTCACACCATTCACATAAATCGATTCCAAAGTGATTATAGATCTCTATATCAGAGTGACAGCAATCAAGTTCATGAAATAAAGCATCACATGACTCTGATCTTTGCTAGGCAAAGATTTCTTAATACAAAGAGTATTAAACAAAAGGGGGAAAGTGATAAATTGGGATAGATTAGATTTAGTAAGTAAAAGTCATAACACAAGCAGACCTATGCACACCCATGTTCATTGCAGCACTGTTCACAGTAGCAAGAAGAGAGAAACCACACAAAGGGCCATCAGTAGAATAGTGAATAAAGAAATGCTGGTACATACACACCATGGAATATGATGCCTTGCTAAAGAAAAGTCATGAAATCACAAAGCATCTTATGGCTTACACTGACCTGGAGAACATCATGTTGAGTGAAATTAGCCAATCACATAAGGACAAATATTATGTAAGATCATTTCTGTAAAAGAGAAAAAAAAAGATAAAAATTTTCACACCAAAGGTAGCATAATTTGGTGTTTGCCAAAGGTGGGGTGGACAAGAGACAGAAGATAAATCAATAGACAAGATGGCTGATGGATGAAGTGGAAGATGATGGTCCACAAGAGGGAAAAGAGAAATCGTGGGGAGGGGTAAACTATTAGGGAGTTTGATTAGTAGTTAAAACTGTTGCAGGCAAAGTTAATGATCTTAAATGCAACTCCTGACCTAATTTCCAACAAAAATAATGTGATAGAATAGAACAAAAGCAAACTTCACAATAAAAGAGATTTGCAATACATAAAACTGAGAAAGAACCCATCTTCAGAAAATATAAGAAACTCTTACAAGTCAATAAGATAGAAAACCATAGCAACACCAAATAAACAATGACAACAGGTACTTTACAAAAGGAGTATTCAAATGGTAAAGAAGTACAATAAAAATGTGCTCAAAAGCATTGTCTTATTTATCAGAGACACACAAATTCATACTATATTAGAATGCTGATCAGGAGTCTCTCTCCCATCAGGATGTAGAAATATTTAAAAAGGAAATAATACAGGGCTGAGCCCCGGTGGCGTAGTGGTTGTGCACGGGACTGCGGCCCATTGGGATGGAGGTTCAATTCCAGCAGTGGGGCTGGGCCTCCTACTCCCACCACCGGAGAGCAGTGATGCCCCCCCCCCCCAAAAAAAAGGAAATAATACCATGTGTTGGCAAGGTTGTAGAGCAGCTAGCAAACCTGACCAAGCAATGACAATGTCCAGGACCATCTCTTTAGGTTGATCACATGGATATCTGATGGCCAGCAATTGTATTCTCAGATGTGTACCGAGTAAAAACACACAGATATGTAGTTCAAAAGACATAGCAACATTTTTCTTGTTGGTCAAAATTATAACAAATCAAGTGTCCATCAAGAGCAAAACAACCAAACTAGAATTTTCAAAATATGTAATACTATACCCTGGTGGTGTAGCAGGTTATACCTTCCTTGAACTGCTAAACACAAGGTAAGATAAAAGAAACCACCTATAGCTCAGAGGGTGGGGGGAAGATTAGTCTATCTGCTCCTGTAAAGACTTAAAAGTTGTAGAAACCCAAAGAAGGAGCTCTAGTCTGTCCTACAGAATCACTGTTAGGCTGAGCCCCAGTAGTGGCTGAGTGCGGGACTGCAGCCCACTGACTTGGTGGTTCAAATCCAGCAGCAGCTCTCCAGTAGCAAGGCTGGGTCTCCCACTCCCACCAGAGGGCAGTGATGCCCCCCCCCCAAAAAAAAAGGAATCACCGTGAATCTGTATTGAGTTGATGGCAGTGGTTTGTATTTGGCAACTAAAATGAGCAATGCCCGTTACAAGCAACATAAGTGAATTTCACATAGTAATGTGGAGTAAAGAAGTGATCCAGAAAGGAGTTCATTAATTCAAACTTCAGAAACATGTACATTGAATTTAAGGTCGTGGAAGCAAAGATCATGATTACCATTGGAGATGACTCAGAGGGGTTTTTGACAGTCTGGAACTATTCTTATTTTGGACTAGATTCTGTTTCTGTGACTATACTTACTTTTCCTTTTTGTAATTTATTGGAAATGACACTTAGGACGTGCATCCTTTTGGGTAAGGAAGCCCTGGTGGTGCCGTGGTTACTTGTTGGGCTGCTAACCCTGAGGTCAACCTTGTGAAAATGCCAGCCACTCCCAGGAAGACAGACGAAGCTTACGGCTCCAGTAAAGAGTTACAGTGTAAGAATCCCACGGGGCCAGTACTGCCCTTCCCTATAGGTGGGTATGCATTGGAATTGATTCAATGGCAGTGACTTCATTTTTTGGATCCCTTTTTGTATGTGTACATTTAAACTTTAATGAGATTTTCATTTAAAATATACATATCTTCGTATATCAGTAAGGATTGATCATTAATTTTTCTCCTAAAATTTACCCCCACCCCAGATAGTGCAGACCTGAATAATAGGAAGACATTCTCAAGTAGTAGAAAATAGTTGTTTCCGAAGGAAATGAGAGGAATATAAAAGCCTATGAAAATTTTTAAAATCTTGAAATGCTATAAGTTTGTAAAAGATATCAATGTACTGAGATACTGTAGATTCACTTTCAGACCACCCCGACAAAAGGAGCATCAGAATAAAATGAGTCACATCATTTATTGTTGATTTCACAGTGCATCTCAAGTTATGTTCACATAAACTGTACTCTAGTAAGCATGCAACAGCATTAGAAAAATGCCTGAGATAGAGCAAAAAATTGAAAAAAGCGACAGAAACACAAAATAGAAAATACTGTTGGGAAAGTATGGCTGCAATGCCTGATACAGAGCTCCTCCAAATTTTTGATTTATAAAGTACACTATCTGAGTAGAGAACATTAAAGCAGAGTAGCATTTATGTTGGGGGGTAGGGAACATAAAACTTAATGCTCAAAAGTGAAGACTATAGAAAAAGTTTTTAAAAGTGGAATTCTAGACCTCAAAACCTATGATATAGCCACTACTGTCAACCAGGCTAGTACTAGCACAAGGATAGTACAGTAACCAATGGAACAGATAGAAAGCCCAGAAAGAAAAGCATCCAGCTACATGTAATCGATTTTCCACAAAGTACCAAAAAAATTCAAATGGGAAAAATACTGCCTCAACAAACAGTGCTGGGAAAATGGATTTCTATCTGTAGAAAAATGACAAAGGACCCATACCTAACTCACCCTAAGCACAAAAGTGAACTCAAGTTGGATTAGATACCCCAATGTAACCCAGAGCTATAGGATCATCAACAAGAAAATTGGGCCAAAGATAAGGGCCTTTGCAGGGCATACACAGACTACCAACCATATAAAATAAAGGAAACACAATCAGTCAAAGACCAAGACATTAAAAATAAGACACGCATATCAAAAGACTACATCAAAAGAAATAAAATAAAAACCTATGCATTGTGGGGTGGCGAGGATAGAGGGGCTGGAATCTTTAGCATTGATTCAATGCACAAGAAACTAATCACTAAAATCTATAGACTCCTGCCTCACCTCAATAAGGAAGAAAAAAATTCAATTAAACAATGGACAAAAGAGATGAATAGAAAATTCACCAGAGAAAAGCTCAAATAGCTTACAAACACACAAGAAAAGGCTCACGGTCACTAGCCATCTGAGAGATGCAAATCAAAACGATAATGAGCTATTACCTTACATCCACAGCCCAAATGACAGCCCAAATCAAATTTAAAAAAAAAAACAAGAAACGCCAGAGAGGGTATGAACAGAGTGGAACTCTCATAATGCAGTGGTGGGACTATGAACACGTATAACCATTTTGGAAAATCATACGGCGCTTCCGGAAACAACTGGGAATGAAAATGTCATGCAACCCAGCAATATCTCTGCTAGACATATACCCCAAAGAAGTAAGAGATGGAACACAAGCATACATGCTTTCCCATGCTCATTTCACCCCAAGCACAATAGTAAGAGGCTGTAAATAGCCCAAAGGCCCATCAATTGGAGTATGGATAAAGGATCTCTTGACACACAATGGAATATTATATATCCCAGAAAAAGAGAGCTGAAAACACAAAACACTTCATGACCTGGATGGACTGCATAACCATTATGCTGAGTGAAGTTAGTCAATCACAAAAGGACAAATAGTGTGTGAACTCATGACTATAAGGATAAACACCAAGACAAAGGCAGGTTTCTGTGCTCAGGTCATGTAGTCTTCTAATCTGGTCCCCCAAACAATGAGGTGAAGTGTGTGCCTGGTTCCCATGAACCATATGTCACTACCTTATTTGAGTATCTTAAAATTCACCTCAAAAGAGGTGGCCTATTTCCAGATGGGGGTCAGTGTCCAGAGTTCTCAGGACACAGAAAAGATCAATTAATTGCCTCCATGTAGCAGAATTTTATGATGATCCCAAATCAACAGGTGCTCCTATAACACAAGTTAGTGAACCAGGAACTTGGGTCAAGAAAAAAGGGGAGGGGCAGGGGGACCAAATCTACATCAGAACAGGCACTGCACTTCTGATGGTGGGTAAGCTGCATGGGGCCCCTGGCATGGAAAAACACGCTAGCATTACTTAAATAGACTCTGGGGGAAAGTACACTGATCTTATGCTCTTAACTGGCACTCTTGACTGTCATTTCTATCTAGCCCCTTATGACTTTGGCAACATGCCATAGACAACTGGCACATTAGATTCTGTCATTTGAACGTGTACACTTCAAAGACCACACTAGAAAGAGTCAAATGAGGAACCCCAAATTATGAACTGCACTTACTTTAAACACTTTTAGTTGTTCTCAAGAACTGAAACAGTCTCTTAAAATTGAAATGCCTTAGTACAATGGTCCTCAACTTGTGCATCACAATCCCTTTGGAGGTCAAATGACCCTTTCACAGGTGTCACCTGATTCATAACAGTAGCAAAATTACAAGTATGAAATAGCAACAAAAATAATTTTATGGTTGGGGGTGTGCACCACAACATGAGGGTCATGGCATTGGGAAGGTTGAGGGCCACTACCTCAGTGGAGAAGAAACAGATGATCACTATCACAAGGTTAGGGAATTAGTGGCTATTGGAGTTTAGCTTGTTTCGGCTCTGTTGCTTTGAGAGTGACCAATAAATGGTGATCGGGGCCCAACATATACTTGCTGTTTTCATGCACTCTAGGCTACAAGGCATGGCTCTCTATCCTTGTAAATGAGTGTTAATGAAAATATTGCCATTATTTCCAACCCTCATGGGTTGTATAACCAGTGTCAAGTTTTCAAGATGTATATAACATAACAATTAATGTATTGTTGTCTAAAAAGGTGCCTTACATATGTACAAAATTCTTTTCACAAAAGTGTTTCAAAATCTCTGTCATTGAATAAGATAATAATACTATTAATAGCATTACCTTATGCCCTATAGGGATGGTTTCTAATGTACTCTAATAAAATGATAATGATGTCTTTAAAGTGAACAAGGGACATCAGCCATAGATTATAGAAATGCATTTTGAACTCCCACTTGATCATAACTGTAATATAAGAACAATTAGTTCTTATGATACGGTCCTGCTTAGTATAATAAAATATGATTATTACATAAATAAATGGTGAAACAATCAATGGTACTCACCTATCAGAAAAAAATAGTGCCTGGGATCATACAAGCTTCTCTCAAAAAAAAGGAATCAGTTAAATATATACAGAAGAAGCAACTCACCCATGTGATCCATAGATTGCAAAGAATAAAAATCCAAGCAAAGAGGAGGGAAGGCAACCAAAGCCTAAATTCGAAACACTCAGTTTACAGAAAGTTACTGATAATATTAGAAGCAAAAACCCATTTACAGGATCTCTAAAAGGATTTAGTCTCCAGTGAATCATCACTGACCACACTCTAGGACATGTGAATAGCTTTACTGATAGTGTTGTTTGGTACTATCAAGCCATTTCCAATCCATAACAAATCTGTACATAACAAACTTGAACATAGCCTAGTCCTGCACTATCCTCATAATCTTAATTCTCCAGGTAACATCTTTGCTTTCACTAATCTAAATGGTCTTGTGCAGCAGCTTCACCTAATACCTTTTGTTCTCGTGGCTGCTTCCATGAGCATTGATTGTGGACCCAAGTAAGACAAACATTTAACAGTTTCAATCCTTTCTCCATTTATCATATTGGTATATAATTCTGAGAATGTCAGTGTTCTTTACATTGAATTGTAATCCATACTGAAAGATACACTACTTTATCTTCATGAGCAATTGCTTCAAGTCCTCCTAACTTTCAGAAAACAAGGGTGTATCATCTGCATATCAAAGGTTGTTAACAAGTAAGGTGATTAGATGTTCCACTTTTTAACAATTTAACAATTTAACAGCATTTTAAAATTTTGAAATTAAAATAAATATATTACAATATTACAATACTATTTTTGCATTCTATGGACATTTTTGTTGCTCAATATAGATCAAATTTTTAATCAAGAACCCTCTCTTTTCCCCAGTCAATGGTGTCCAGCTTAAAATCTGGTCACTTTGTTAATAAGACTTTCTCCAATCCCGGGGCAGCTTCATATGTACCAGTTTCTCTGAATGTTTGTTCAGTAGACAGTTTGAGTAAGTATGGTGAGAGCAACAACTTTAAAGCACACCTTTTGTGATCTTAAGCCTTTCAGTTCTCTTCACAAAATTTCTTCTTGGCCCATGTACAAGTTCTACATGATCGCAATAAAATAGTTTGCAATTTCCATTTTTCACAAGGTCACTAATTTTTTTTTCTTATGACCCACGCATTTGAATGCCTTGGCATAGTCAATAAAACAGACTTCTGAATCGGGTCTGAAATTCAGCTCAAGCTGAACCTCTGGAAACTCCCTATCAATCTACTGCATGTATTCAGCAAGTTTTACATGCACGTAACAGTAATGATAATGTTCTATAGTTTGAGCTTTCTTTTTGGAATGAGTCCAACTTAGGATCTCTTCCAGTAAGTTGGACAAGGTGCTCTCTTCTAAATTTCCTGGCATAGGTGAGTAAATGTTCCCAGTGTTTTAACAGCTCAGTGAAACATTTAAATTGATATCCCTTGAATTCCTGGAGACTAATTTTTTGCTCTTTATTGTTTTCAGTGCAGGTGGGACTTCTTTTAGTACCATTGCTTGTTTGCTGCTCCCTGAAAGGGTGCAATATGCATTCATTCTTTCTGGTACAATGGACTTTGTGTATTCCTTCCATTTTCTTTTTATGCTTCCTGTACCATTCAATATTTTGCCCATAAAATCTTTCAAGATTGCAACCCAAGACTTGAATTTTGTCTTGAGTTCTTTCATTTGTAGGTATGCTGCATGTGTTCTTCCTGTTTGGTGTTGTCTTTTCATGTTTCATTATCATATTTGACTTTGCTCAAGCTGCCCTTAGTAATTTGCTTTTCAGCTCTTGATTTCACCCTTTGTCCCATTTCCTTTAGCTATTAATTTTTATGATTAAAAGAAAGTTTCATGCTTTGTTCTAACATTCACTTTGATCTCTTCTTTCTTCCTCATCTCGGTCATGACATTTTGCTTTTTTCATGTGTGATATTCTTGCTTTATTCATGGTTATCTCATGGCCCATCAGGTCTTCAGTCATTAGGGTTCAATATAGAATAGCTCTTCTTGAGATAGTCTCAAAATTCAGGTTCAAGATATTCAAGATTGTATTTTGATTCTCATGGATTTTCTTGAATTTTCTTTAGCTGTATCCTGAACTTATACATGAGCAATTGATGATCTGTCCTGCAGTCAGCCCCTGGGTCAACTTAAACTGTTAATATTGAGTTTTTCCATTTTTTTTCTTCTCACAGATTTACTAAATTTGATTCCTCTGTATTTCATCTGGAGGAATCCACATGTATAGTCACCTTTTTGTGTTGAAAAAATGGCATTTTCTATGGACAAGTCCTTGATCTTACAAAATTGTATCATCTCATTTCCAGCTTCCTTCCTATCACCAAGACCAGAGGTCCTCAAACTTTTTAAACAGGGGGCAGGTCACTGTCCCTCAGACTGTTGAAGAGCCAGACTATAGTTTTTTTGAAAAGAACTATGGACAAATTCCTATGCACACTGCACATATCTTAGTTTGAAGTAATAAAACAAAATGGGAACAATACAATATTTAAAATGAAGAACAAGTAAAGTTAACTGAACAAACTTATCAGTATTTCAATGAGAACTATGGGCTTGCTTTTGGCTAATGAGGTGGTCAATGTCTGGTTCCATATTTGTCACTGCTTTCATAACAAGTGATGCAAATGTGCACCAGTTAGTCTAGATCCGGTTGGAGATTTCAGATGTTTCATTCTGGAAAAAGTCTGTTCACAGACATAAGTGCTGGTAAAGATGGTTGCCATTTTGAGTGCGTGGTTCCTGAGATTAGGATATGTCTCAGAGAGGAGAGCTGCATAGAAATTAGGAAGGCTGCTTGACTTGAATGCATCTTTCAGAGAGTGACAATTCTGCAGTTCAGCCAGTTCCATTTGGTAAATTGTATCCACATTTTCAATGTCAATAGAAAATGGGTTGTGGAAAGTCCTGTTCATGGAGATGAAGCGCTTTAAATCTAAATTGGAACTCCTTTTGCAACTTTCCAGTGAATTCACACATGTTTTATTTGAGAATGCAACCAATGGCTTTTCCACTAACAGATTTTCCACTAACAGTTGTAGCTGGATGGCAGAAATTTTCCTCCTTTGCTTGTTTGATGAGAAGACCTAATTTTACTTCAAATGCTTTCACATCTGATTGCATGTCACGGATGAGCTTCCCCTTTCCTTGAAGTTGCACATTGAAATGGTTGAGTAGCTCTGTTACATCTTTCAGAAAGGCAAGGTGTCATTTCCATTCTGCATCATTGAGCCCTGGCACTTCTTTGTTTTTTGAAAGCAGAAAAACTGAAATCTGTGGAAGTAAGTCATAAAAATGCTTCAAAACTCCCCCTTGACTCAGCCAATGGACTTCTGTGTGGTACAGAACATCTTCATAGGCAATCTTTAGCTCAGACAGAAATTCCTGAAATTAGCTGTGGTTTAGTGCATTACCTCTAATGAAGTTAACACAAGATACCACAATTTTCACAATAAAGTCTCACTTCAGTGATTTACTGCACAGAGCTTGTTGGTGGATGAGGCAGTGTAGGGCTATTGGATGAGAACAGTTATGTTTGTCCATCTCTTGGTTAATGTGAGCAATTACTCCTTTCTTAGAGCCCACCTTGCTAGGAGCACCATCAGTTGTCACATTGGCTGGGTTAGCCCAGTCCAGCTCCAAACCATTCAGTTTGGCAAATCTTTTCATCGATATCCTCTCCTCTAGTTGTTCCTTTTATGCTGTTTAGTGCTGCAAGCTCTTCTGTTACTTCAACATAGTCATTCGTCCCACGAATAAAAATGAGAAGTTGTACAGAATCATGAACATCATTGCTTTCACTGAGTGCCAAGGAAAAATAGGAAGTTTTTTTTTGTGTGTGAAGTTTTGAAAATTCTGATGCAAATTGTCCCCCATTTCTTCAATCCTTCATGTAATTGTTGGTCCTGAAAGACTCACTGTACTAAACAAATTGGCCTTCTCTGGACACATCTCTTTGGCCACAGAAAGAAAGCATTCTTTAACAAATTGCCCCTCCACAAATGGTCTTAACTTGGAAACTTGAAAACTTGTTTGCAGTGATGAAATATTTAACTTCTGCTTCACAAAAGTATTTTGCTGAGTTGTCAATGTATTTTTCAGTTTTAATATTTTATCTTTTCTCACTTCTCCAAAAAAACAATCATATTTACCTTTATGTTGTGTTGGATAGCGTCAATGCAAATTGTGTTCTTTGAACACAGAATATAGTGTCTGGCATATCAAACAAACAACTCTTTCCTTGTAATGCATGAAAAAGTTGTCATAAATCCACTGTTCTTTGAATATTCTATACTCTGAGTCAAATTTTCTTTCTTCATATCATTGTTTCCTAGGGATTCCAAATTACCATTAGTAAAATATATATATATATATATATATATATATATATATATATATATATATACACACACACACACACAATATACCAACAATAACTTTTAGACTGCACTGCCCCTCAATACAGTCTTATTAGTGCCCATCAATGCAGTCTCATCAGTGTCCATCAATGCAGGCTTGCCAGTCCACATCATTTCAACCTCACCAGTCCCCATATTGGTGGAACTCCACTGTTACCTCTGATTCACACTGGTTTGGTCTGGGAACCAGCACGATTACAGAGCTGGTTCCTCCACCACCTTTCCAGTTCACACTACCTTGTGTGAACCACACTACAATCTGTGAACCAGCACAGGAATCTGACCACATGGGTGAGAAGACCCATGCAATCAGATCCCACTACAGGAAAAAAGGAGACACATATGCCTTTTTTCTTCTGAATCTAATGCAAGTTCAGCCAGACAAGCATGTG
This sequence comes from Nesogale talazaci, assembly GCA_004026705.1. Classification (NCBI taxonomy): domain Eukaryota; kingdom Metazoa; phylum Chordata; class Mammalia; order Afrosoricida; family Tenrecidae; genus Nesogale; species Nesogale talazaci. The sequence continues at coordinate 22,941 of PVJH01018511.1, read as the reverse complement.
ACTGGACACGCACTGTTCAGAGATTGCAAGAATGTGAACCAGGACTTACACAGCATACAATATCATACACAGCTGAATAGCAATCAGAATATAAATGCACTTACTGTCAATTAAATTGGGTTTCCTACTCCTTGACCATCTGCAGAGTCAGATTAAGTTCCCAAGGGCAATCAAGGTTAGACTACCATCATGAATCTTAAGTCTTCCCATCTTGTCACATGGGAATCCCAATAACCTCCCTTTCCTATTACGTGTATGGTCCTAGATTACCCCTCATTGTTGTATTACCTATAGCACCACCCTTTCCTGTGCCATATGTCCTTACCTGTAATCAGCAGACTTGCATGTCTCCAAGATATATGAGGATTGGTCAGAATAACAGAACTCTCTCACCTCTCCTCCTCCAACTCCTCTCCCTCTCCTCCCTGATCCCTTCCCCACGTCCTCTCCTCCACCCTCTTTCTCTTTCTCCATGTGGACCACCAAGTGGCGTTGAGGTGAGCACACTATCATGAAATGTGTCAGACTCCATTATTGCTCTCTTTCTTATTCTCTTTGACTTTACTATAATCTTTGATTAACGCTGTACAATTGGGCCTACCAGACCTGTGATGATATGTTAGAGGCTGGTTACTCTGACAACCCCTGGGACTATCTCCAACAATGTTTTGCTTTCATTCATTAGATCTTCAGTATCTGACAAGGTGTTCATGCTGTGCATAGGGACTTCAATCACTTCTTCCTCTGAAATGGGCAGCCATATCCTTCATTGTCTGGTTCTTGTCTTGAAGCTTTGCTGAACCCTGTCCACCTTGAACATCTCTCCTGGCATTGGAAACATTATTGACATAGCGTTTAGCCACCCAGCAAACACAAGCCATCACAATACAATCAACCTGACAGACAAGTGTGCGCAAAGAATCTTAACACATGAAAGACTGGATATTTTAAAATCAGAAGTTAAAAAGCAAGCAACCAAATCAATGTGAAGGGGTGGGGAAGTAGTGGAGATCCAAAACCCATCTGCAAGCTAACACATTTAAGACCAGATAAACTTGGGATCTGTCCACAATGTGTTAATATTAGGCAAAAAAAATGTACATTGGATTTTAGCTGCTGTCCTTAGATTGGAATGTAACAGCTTGTCATTGGATATCTCTTTTGTCCTATTTTGAATTTATTTTGCTTATTGTTTGGTTAATATAGCTTCTGCTTTCTTTTTGATGGAGTGTTTTCTTTGGCCATTGTTGTTGCTGGGTCCTTTTGTTGTTGTTGTTGATCTTTGTTTTTGTGTTTTTCACTACAGGGAAGTCAGAATGAGTAGATCTTTGAAAACAGTAACACTACTAATAATTATCAGGGAACACAGAAGGAGGGTCAAGGGAAGAGGAAGGAGTAAACAGCACTGGGTACACAAAGGAAGAAAATATTCCAAAGTGGATTATGTTGATGTTTAGGCAACCCTTATTTATACAACTGAAATGATTGAATTGTGTGGTACATTAATTATACATCAATAAAATTATTAAGATCACAAAATGAAACCACACAGCTTAATTGCTCCTCCTGAAAGGGTGTTGGGGGGTGGGGATAGGGCTGGGTGGGGGGCGTAAGATTCTACCTATCAGCCTTCCAGAGGAATCTACAAGAGAAACAACTATGGTATTTTCAAATGAAAGATTACTGCAGAAATATCAGCAGAATTGTCAATGTGAACATTTAATGTATTAATTATAGATAAAAGACCAAAATACAAATATTGAAGTAAGATTCCAGAATAATGCATAAGTGTTAAATATTTTCTCTAGTGTAGAAATGTTAACATCCTCAGGTGGTAAATACCTTGGTTCTTGACTGCAGGAGAAAAATATTTACGCCAAAGGTTGGTTTGTGATCCAAGTGAATTTTTAGAAAGGATAGAAGAAATTTCAGATTTTACTGTTAATTGAACACAGGACTGCACCTCCACTTGTGGTGACCTGAGAGGGAGAGACTGAAACATACAGCTGCAAAGTATGCTTGACAGTTCTGGTTGACCCCATTGGTTGAATTAAGCCCACCTTGCCTAGATGGGGCCAATCAAAGTGTACTGCCCACCTAAGTATACCAATTCTCCTGACTCAGGGCCTGATTTGGCTTATGCCCTTTAACCTTTAGCAGCATCCAACTTCCTGTAGGGGGTCCCTAGGCATGGAGAGGAACAACCCACTAACTATAAAATGAATTAAAGTAAGAAATGAAGTCATGCATGTATGTATAAGGGTTGATCATTCTTCACTTCTTTCCACCATAAAGCCATTCCTATTTTCAGGGCTGTTTTCTCTTTGTTCCCATCTGGGTGAGGTTGCTCTAAGTGACGTTCCTTTATTTATGCTTGATGAGTGCTGTTCTTCTGTCCATACTAGGTCAGCAAAATGATCTTTTGTATGACTGGATTTCTTCTAATGTATTCTTTTAGTTTTTTCTTGTCTAGGAACACTCTTATTTCTCCATCTAGCTTGATAGATAATTTGGTTGGGTAGAGTATTCTTGGGTTCACGTTATTTTCCTTCAATTTTTGGAATATATTATTCCACTCTCTCACATCTTCTTCATAGTGTTCACTGATAGATCTGAGCATATTCTTATTTGAGAAACTTTTATGTAATTGGGGACCCAAAGTCCAGCAGTAGGTGAAATGACATCCCTTACAGAAGGTTCACAGAGAGGAGAAGAGCCAGTCAAGGTAGCAACAGTGAAGTATACAACTTTACTCTAGTTCTTAAATGCTTCCTCCCACCCACTCTCCTGATCTCAATTCTACCGTACAAATCCAGCTAGATCAGGGAATGTACACTGGAGACAGAAACACGGGGAATCCAGGACAGATAAACCTTTTAGGAGCAGTGGTGAAAGTAGTGATACCAAGAGTGTGGAGGGAAGGTGGAGTAGAAAGGGGGAACCAATTGCAGGGATCTACATCTAACTTCCTCCCTGGGGTACAGACAACAGGGGAATTGGTGAAGGGACACATCAGACAGTGTGTGATATGACAACAAATGATAATTTGTAAATTATTAAGGGTTCATGGGGGGGAGTGGAGAGGGAGCAGAAATATGGTGATCTGATACCAAGGGCCTAAGTAGAAGAAGGATGTTTCGAGAATGGTGATGGCAACAAATGGACAAATGCGGTGTGCATACAATTGATGTATGTATTGGTCATGATGAGAGTTGTATGAGCCCCCAATAAAATGATTTTAAAAAAAGAAATGAAAGAGAAAGTACTATTCGGTTGAATTATATGAAACTGGCTCACCGGTGACATAGTGGTTCACACATTGGACTGCTATCCAGAAGGTCAGTGGTTCAAATCCATTCGCGATTCCTTTGAAGAAAGCATTGGATTTCTGCTCCTTTAAAGATTTAGAGGCTCAGAAGCCTACAGGAGCAGTTCTGCTGTGTTCCATTGGGACACTATGAGTCAGTCAGAATCAGCTTGATGACTGAGTTTTTACGTGAATTTATTGTTAATGAACCCATTTTGTCTACATAAACAACATCTTAGTATGACTCAACTTAATCACAAGAGTTCACTGCTACTAAATTAATAATAGATAAGAGTCACAGAATATCATTAAAATTTGATAAACCAACTATTAGAAACCTATATGAACAACAAAGAAATCACTGGTTGCCCAATGTTTAAGCAGTGAGCTGCGAATCCCAAAATTGTCAATCTGAACTCACCAGCAGTTTTATGGAAGAAATAATGCAGAAATCTTCCTCTCGTAAAGATTACATGTGGCCTAAGAAAGCCCTGGTAGGGTAGTGGTTATGCACTGGACTGCTAATTGAAAGGTCTGCGGTTCAAATCCACCAGCTGCTTCTCAGGGTAAAGACAAGGCTCTTCCCTCCCATAAACAATCACAGCCTCAAAGATCCGCAGGGGTTAATCTACCCAGCCCTGTCTCATCAGCTTGAGTCAGAATTGATTCAACGGCAGTGGTCACTATGAGTCAGAGTTGACTTAATGACAGTGAGCTTTTTATCTGTGAGTTGATCTTATTGTGGTGATTTGCATGTTGTTTTTATGCTAGACGCTGTGGCACTATGGCACTGGTACTTGAAATAACAGCAGTGTTACGCACGGTGCATACGCTTCACCAGAACCTCTGGACTAAGATGGTATGGAAAGGTCTGGTGAGCTGCTTCCCAAGAGCAGTCATGAAAAAGCTATGGCTCACCACAGATGATGGTCCAGCAGCATGCTGAGAGATGAGCCCTTTTAATGGACGGCCCTTGTCATGCACAAGCAGCACTGGTGCCACCACAGCTGCAAGGACAGACTCAAATATGCCAACAATGGTGAAGGTGGTGCAGGACCCGCCACGTATATTCTAAGATGGTGAGGGTTGCCGTAAACTGGAGCCTGACAACACAACAATAAGTATACAAAGAGCATTACTTTTTTAAAGTACTGTGATCGCATCAAAAATAAATGAATAAGCCAAGTGCACTGTCATCACACAGTATCAGATGTGTAGTGTGGCATTGCCCCCGTGTGTTCCTCAGACTGACAGTCTCTGTGTGAATAGAGAGCCTTATCTAGCTCCTGCAGAGAAGCTGATGGCTTCAAATGGTTGACCTTGTGGTTAGTAGCCTGATGTACAACCCACTATGCCTCCAGGGCTCCAGCATAAAGGCGACTGCCTAGAAACCAACTCCTAAATAGAAAAATTGTTTTACAAAGAAACAGGTCATGCAGTAAGACATACTTAAAAATATATAAAATCTGGGCTGAGCCCCGGTGGCGTAGTGGTTGTGCGCGGGACTGTGGCCCACTGGGACGGAGGTTCAATTCCAGCAGTGGGGCTGGGCCTCCTACTCCCACCACCGGAGAGCAGTGATGCCCATAAAAAAAAAAAAAAATATATATATATATATATATATATATATATATATATAATCTGTCAGAGATGCAAGACCAACCACATGCCCGTGGTATTGTTCAATATAAATAAGTTTTCACATTGGTTCATAAAAAGAAACCCAATCCCTCCTAATTTATGAAAGAGACACATGAAAAAAAGACTCTGAAAAGTGGTATCAGACAAATGCAAACAAGAAGAAAACAAGAAATTAAAATCTGACGTCAGATAAGGTAGAGTTTGTGTCCCAACTGCCCACAAAGTGTTAGATAGAACAAAGCAGAATGTTTTTTATAATATCAGAGCATACTATTCAGAATTGAAGACATAGAAATTATAAATATCATCAGTGTACCAAAATAATACCACAACTATCCTCATAAACAAATGAAAGGAGATTTAAGAGGCAATGAAAGGTTTACTCTACAAATATAACATTTGAACACACAATCTTCAGCGTTAGACCAGGAAAAAAAAACACAAAGAGGGCAACCACATACATATAAAACATTTATTAAAGTAACCTACATTATGTACAATAAATACAAAATATTCACTAACGCACAATGATATAAAATATTCTCTGAATGTACCATTGTGTTAGCCTGGGAAGAATAAATAAACAAATTTGTAGATACTCGTGTATATGAATGAGCTTTATATACAAGAGCAATTGACTGTTAAGAAAATGTCCCTCCTTAATCCATATCAAGTCCATAAGTCTAGTATTAGTCCATATGCCGGAAACCAATCTATGAAGTCCTCTTTAGATTCACAAAACACATGCAATGATGCCAAATGCAGAAAGATCAAAGGCCACTGAACGGAAAGTCTTGGGGATCTAGTGGCATTGTAAGCATCTCAGCACTGGCAGGACTCCACATGCCTTCTCTGGCTCCAGAGTTCAGGCTCCATCAGTCTCTCTCCATGTGTCTTCTCCACCAGGATGTCTCACACTCTGAGAGGGAGAGTGTCTCCTGCCTCCAAGGAGGAATACCAGAGTTCATAGAATCCTCAGGCAGAAAGCCATGGCTACACAGAGGCCTAATTGGCTATGATCTTATTGAGAGGCTAGACTCCACCCCTTCACTCTGAATCCTCAAGTTGACACCAGATTATGTAACTACCACAACTACAATGAAAAAATAATTATAAAATGCTAATATTTCTTCCATCTAAAAACTACCTTTATAAATTCCTTTTCAGGCTACTCTTGGTAAGTGGGTAGTTGTCAACAAAATTTGCAGGATTTCTAAAATATAATGATATGCAATATAATATAATATTATATTTTAGAAATTCTGTAAAACACCATTTACAGGGTCTACTGGATAAACTAAAAGCAACAACCAGAGGAATATTTGTAACCTAAAATATGCTATCTCAATTTTTTAAAGTGAAAGAATTAAAATGAATGAATTAAATCCCCAATTCAAAATGCCAAAAAAGATACAAAAAAAATTATAATGAGGAAGAAAATTATAAAGATAATAGAAGCAATTTTCAAGGTCAAAAAATAAAACTAATACATTAAAATGCTAGTTTAAGAACACATCAAGAGTAGACAAACTGCTAGTTAACCTAATGAAGAGAAGTCATAGAATGCACAGAAAAGTTATGAAGAGAAGGTAACCATTAAAACAAAGTTTAAAAATCAGAAGAGATTTTTTCCAAAACCCAGGTGAAATGAATAATTTTCTAGGAAAATGTAGTCCACCCAACTTTCACTCAGACAATAACAGGTCTATATTGTAGTTGATAGGGCCATCCAGTTACTTTGTGACCTATAGTGCCCCTATGCACAAAAGGACAAAACAATGCCTGGCCTAGTCCTGCTCCATTCTCCCAATTGTTAGAGCCCATTGTTGCAGCTACTGTGTCAACTGATCTCCTTGGGGGCCTCACCCTTTGCTTAACTGACCCTCTATTATACCAAGCATGATGTCCATCTCCCAGGACAAGTCTGTCCTGACCCCATGTCCCATGTGTGTAACAGTCTTAGCATTCTTTCCTCTAAGAAACATTTTGGGTGTACTTATTCCAAGGCACACGTGGTGGTTATTTTGGCAGTTCTTAGTGTTTTCAATGTCCTTTGCTAGGTTCATTGTGTAAATCAATTCTTCTTCAGTCTTCCTTATTCAATGTCAGACTTTCACATGCATATGAGGCAATTCAAAATACCATGAGTTGGGCCAGACACATCTTAGTTCTCAAAATAACATCCCAGTTTTTCAATACTTTAAACAGCTAGTATGCAGCAGATTTACCCAATACAGTGAATGCATTGGTTTATCACGATTCTGCTCTCATTGCTCCAGTGTTGAGGATCTTGGTCTTCATCAGCAAGTGCTTCAAAGACTCCTTGACTTCAGTAAAACTTCTAGGATGCATTATCTAGACTTGTTTCTATCAGCACTACCATATTTTCCAATTCCTCTTTGTTTCCCACTTTCAAATTCCAATCATCCATAAGTATCAATGATTCTTGATTTCCTGTTTTAACAATTTCCAACTGAAGGCATTGAGAGAAATCTTCAATCTCTTCCTCACCAGTTCTTATGGTTGTTGCATAAATATGAATAATAGTTGTATTGATTGGTTCTCCTTGAAGGCAGGTAGTTATAATCCTATTACACACAGCAACACACTCAAAGCTAGATATTGACATGTTTTATTTTTTTGACAGGGAATATAACACTAATCCTCTTGATTGTACCCTTCTTGGCATATTTAACCATATAATTTTCTGATTCAAAATAGCCAAAGCCAGTCTATTTCAGCTCACTAACTGCTAGGATATCAAGTTTTGTGCATTCCATTTCATTTTTAACAATTCCAATTTTTCTAGATTCATACTGTGTACATTTCAAGTTGATTTATTAGATTTTTGCAGCTGTTTCTTTTCACCTTGAGTTATGCCCCATCAACAAATGAAGATCCCAATGAATCCACTCCCATGAGCTTCATACCCTTCATGTTCCCATCGTCAACTCTACTTTGAGAAAGCAGCTACTTCTCAGTCATATTTCAAGTGCCTTCCAACTGCAAGGGCATTCTTTTGACACTGTCTCTGACAATGTCCTTCCACTCATTAGATTTTCATTATCTGACAATGTTTCTATGTTTTACATAAGGAAGTACTACATGGTTTAAAATCAGGAAAAGTGTGTGTCAGGGTTATATCCTCTTGCCATACGCCTCCAATCTGTAAGCACTACAAATAATCAGAGCAGCTAAACTATATGAAGAATAATTTGGTAACAGGATGGGAGGAAAACTGCATAATAATCAACTGTGCTATGCAGATACCAATACCTTGATTGATGAAACTGAGAATAATTTGAAGCACTTGTTGAAGATCAAGGATCCAGACTTTATTATGGATTACTATTCAATATAAGGAAAACCAAACTCCTCACAACTGAACCAATAGGTAACAAACATCCTGATAACTAGAGAAAATAGAAAAAACTTTAAGGATTTCAGCTTCCTAAGATACCCAATCAATACTCATGGTAGCAGCAATTAAGAGGTCGGAGGACACATTGCACTGGGACAATCAGTTGCACAAGATCTCTTTCAAGTGTTGAAAAGCTTAAATGGTCTTCAGTACATCTTGCTCAATGATATTTTCAATTGCTTCATCTGAGGTGAAAGTTGAGTTTTATTCCAACTTTTGAAGAAGAATTAATGCCTTTAAATTATGATATTTTCAAGGAATATTGAAAGTATCAAGGACTGACAAAAGAAGAAAGAAATCTGTCTTGGAAATAGCTTAACCGAATGCTCCTTAAAGCAAAAGATGAGACTTCCTGTTGCACACTTTGGACATCTCAGGAAAGACCAGTCCAGGGTATGAACATCATGTCATGTAATGTGAACAAGAAGAAGAGCTTCTACAGGGATGGGGGAGCCAGAGACAAGGATACAACAGAGATTTAAAATTGGTGGCAAGGAGGGTGTAGAACACCTGAAGGGGTTTGATCAAGTGCAATGTAGCCCAGAGGAATTGCTCATTGCCAAAGAAAGGTCCAATATGATAGTGCAGGAGGAAAGTAAAAGGAAATAAAGGAAAAAAACTAGGAGGCAAAGGACATTTATAGAGGTATAGATATAGACATGTATATATGGAATTGTGTTTATATATAAGAATAGGGATATAGGTATATATACATATATTTGTATGTTAAGTGTCAAGGTAGCAGACAGCCATTGGGCCTCTATTCACATAGTTCCTCCATGCAGGGACACTTTGTTCTAATAACATGACATTGTGTGGTGCTCCACCTTTACAACATTCTCTGAAGTCAAAATGGGTTCTTATGCAAATGTGAAGGAAACTGATGGTCCCAGCTTATTAGAAGATTAGCACCTGGAGTCGTTAAACCTTGAAGTTAAACAAGTGACTATCTAGCAGGGAAGTATCAAAGCCCACATGGAAGAAGCACATCAGCCTGTGTGATCGCAAGGTGTTGATGAAGTCTGGTGTCAGGTATCAGAAGATCCAAAACAAACAATCATTTTGATGTGAACAAGGGGGTTTGGAGTGGAGATCCAAAGCCCATTTGTAGACAATTGGACATGCCCTCCTAGAATAGTCACAAGAAAGAGACTAGCCAACCAGGGTGCACTAAAGCACTGACAAAACATACAACATTCTTCTAGTTTTTTAATGCTTTCTCCCCTCCATTATCATAACCCCAGTTCTACCTTACAAATTAGCTAGAGCGAATCATCTATACATGCGTACAGGTAAGAATTTGCCACACACAGATTCCAGGACAGAAAAACCCTTCAGGAACAATAGTGGGCATAGCAATACCAGAAAAAGGGGGCGAAAGGTGAGGGGGACTGATCACAATGATCAATGTATAACTACCCCCCACTCAGAGAAACAAACAACAAAAACGTGGGTGAAGGGAGACAGTGGATAGTGTAAGATATGAAATTAATAATAATTTATATTTTATCAAAGGTTCACAAGGGTGGAGGAGGGAGGGGAAAAAGCAGAGCTGATACAAAAGCTCAATTAGAAAGAAAATGTTTTGAAAATGATGGTGGTAACACATGTACAAATGTGCTTGAGACAATTAATATATGGAATGTTATAAGAGCTATATGAGCCCCCCCCAAAATGATTTATTTTTTAAAAAGAAGAAAAGGAAGTGGTAGAGGCAGAGTGACTTTCTCTTCATTCTCCTTTCCCATATCTCTAAGTTCTTTAATCATAAATTATTTGAAAATCAAATAAACTAGATTTAAAAAATATATTTCTAACTTGTATTTTGAAGCCACATCTGAACTTGTTGGTCTCAGCGTCTTTCTAGGTCTTAGCACGGTGCCCTAGCACTGGAGCCACTCAGCTGAGAGAGAAATGAATTTCACAGCAGTGCCCTATAAATAGCTGTATTTTTAGAACTTGAAGAAATGGCAAAGTCTAAAAAGCACAAGCACCCTGAAGGGTTTCTATACCATTCAGAGCCTTAGACATCACTCTCAAGCTGTCGAGGGTTAAGGAAATAGCTCCCCTTGTTCAGGCTAACGATTTCCCTGAAACACTGTGAAAACCTGGATAAGCATACTTATAATCTTATCTGGGAGCACAAACACACAAGCAAAACTCTTAAGAATACAACTGCTTACAGAGATGTTTTACAACACAGGAGCTATGTTATCATCCAGAAGTTTGTTTTCATACAGGAAGGAAATAATTTCAATCGCAATTGATGTTTTGAGACAGATTTTCAGCATGTGAGGGGGTATCTCCCATTACTAAAAAAAAAAAAAAGGAGAAAAGCTCCACTTGCAAGAGCTTTTGTAATACACAATTTCATGCTAGGCAAGCATCCAGCATTTCATTCTGAGTTAGTGCACCCAGTGGCATCACCCGGGAAGATCCTTTCTGGTCACAGTGAATATTTTTGTAAAAGCAGTTTTGCTTGAACCTCATTTTTTTGTGCTGGCCAATTTAAGAGAACAGCATGTAGCTATGAACTTTTGTTTCCTACTCGGGAAAAATGCCACAGAAAGGGTTGTGATGTTGAACACAGCTTACAAGTACTGCGCTATGGGAAAAACTCAAGGGTATGAGTGATTTGCTTTTTTCCTAAAAGGTGAAATGTTGATTGATGACAAACCTTATTCTGGATATCAGTCAACTTCCTGAATGGACAAAAATGTCGACAACATTTGTGCACTGGTGCTGGAAGACAGACCACAGACCGTTGAAGAGATGGGGAACTTACCTGGAGCTCATTTCAGTGAATTTTAGCAGAAGATTTGGGAATGAGAAGGGCTGCAGGGAAATTTGTGCCCCTGGTTCTAACTGACCAGGACAGGTTCTGAAGAAGGAAAAGAGCACCAACTAGAGACAGACTGTGCTTTGAAAGAAGAGCTCCAAAGAAACCCAGACTTTTTTTTCTCAAGGTCATTACGGGTGAGGAGACATGATGTTATTTTCATAACCCTGAAAGCAAGTATCAATCAAACCAGAGGAAGATGGCATCATCACCTTGCCCCAGAAAAGCTCGTCAAGTGAAATCAAAGATCAAGATAATGCTCACTTTTTTTTTTAATGTCAAGGGGATCGAGCCTTGATCGAGTTCATTCCATCAAACTATTAAGTAAGCTTTCTATTTAGAGGTTCTGTAAAGATTGCATAACAGTGTGAGGGGAAAAAAAGTCTTGATTTGTGGCAGATGGGAGACTGGTTTTGCCACCACGACAATATACCTGCTCATGCAGCCATCTCGGCGTGCCAGTTTGCGACAAAAAAAAAAAAAAGCATGCCTCTCTTGCTCCATGCACCTCATTTACCTGACTTCACTCCATGCGACCTTTTTTTGTTTCTGCAAATAAGGGGGACATCAAAGGAAAGCAATCTGATGCAGCAAAAGATGTAAAGAAAAAATAAGGAAGTTGCTGTCCACTATCCAAACACAGGAGTTTGAAAAATGTTTTTCAGAGTGGAATAGCAGATTTGACAAATGTATTAAGTGCCATGGAAAGTATTTTGAAGGTGATAAGGTTGTTTTTTTTAAAAAAAAATTAAAATACATAGCTTTGAGGAAGAGATTCCAGCTTTCTTTTGTGTAGCCTTTTGTATATCCTTTCGTTTCTAATTTTAGAAAAATTCCCGTTGCAAATTTTAATTTTTCTTTGTATTAAACAAAGAATATTTATCCAGAATATTTGGAAGACGCTGAAAGGTGGAGGAAAGAAACCTTTACTTGTCTTGATGCTGCTACTGTTAGTCTTTTGTTGAATCACTTTCCAGGCTTTCCTTTTAATGTAATTTTTGTAATAATTTTTCAGAGATGAGATCAAATTAGGTACGCTGGTTTCTCTGTTTCTCAAAAATATGCTATAAGCTTTTCCCACATTAAAGTAATTTTGAAAACATACTTCTTAATGACGAGATCACATCCTGAAATTAGGCTGTGTTATCAATTATTTAACCAACCCTCTGCTATTGAGCATTTAATTTGTCTCCATTATTTGCTATAATGTGCAAAGCTGCAGTAAACCTTCCTAAACAAACAAAAAACTCCTGTATACATCTCAGATTATGTCCTTCTAATAAAAACCTAGAAATAAAATCACTAGATAGAAATTGTTTAAGGCTCTTAATACAAGACCCCTAGAGAGTGGAAATGGTTTTCACTTGAATGCTAACTAAAGGCTGGAAGTTTGTATCTACTCAGTGCGCTAAGAAAGTTGTCTGCCAGAAAGATTATCAACAGAACCCTAGGAAGTAATTATACCCTGAAACACATTGGGTTTGAGTTTGGTAATACTTCATGTTAATTTGTCTTTCAGAAAAATGATGTCAATTTATATACCAAGGAAAATACTTGAGCCCAAGACCCTACAAATAAACCATGCTGATTTTCTTGTTCTTTTTCTTGTTAGGGACTATCAACTCGATACTAACTCATCACAGTCCCATCTGATGGGGGCTGTCCCATGTAATTTTGTAGGCTGTAATGGCCACAAGAACAGGTTGTAGTGTTTTTCTCCTGCAGAGTGGCTGGATGGGTTTCACTGCCAACTTTTTAATGATGATTGAGTGTTCAGCCACTGTGTTACCATTTGCTTATGGTCCCTCATACTGTACCCTTCAGAAACATGAGGCATGTTGCATGGCTGCTTCAGGCTTTGAGTATTTGAGATCTTGACCATTAAATTCTGTGTCTCAGAAGCATATGACTAAATGTAGTCAAATGTTAAAATCTACTAGGAAGAGTGTATCACAGGTTTGTATCCTATCACCATACTTATTCAATTTGTTTGCTGAGGAAATATTAAGAAAAGCTGGCTTGTCTTAGGGAGAATGTGGCATCGGGATGGGAAGAAGGTTTATGATATGCAGAAGGCCTGTGATATGCAGATAACATAATTTGGCTTGCTAATGTGAGGAGAACTTGAACCCCTAGCTGAGGAAGATCAAGGATATGAGCTTTCAGTGTGGATTCCCACTCAATGTAAAGAATGCTAAAATCTTCACAATTGTACCAATAGGTAACAGGTTGAAGCTGTCAAGGGTTTTGTCCTTCTTGGATCTATAATCAATAATCATGATAACAGTAGTCAAGAGACCAAAAGATGTGTTGCATTGGGGTAAATCTGCAGCACAAGCTTTTTTAGAGTATTGACAATCAAGTATGCTACTTTGAAAACTAAGTCATTAAAAAAGAAAAAAAGAAAAAGAAAACTAAGTTGTGGTATTTTAAATTGCCTTGTGGTATTTCAATGCATGTGAATTTAGGCATATTGTCAGGAGAGACCAGTCCCTGGAAAAGGACACTGTGTGATAAAGTAGAGGCCATCTGGCTTAGAAGAAACAAAGTCCACATGGAATAGCACACCAGCCTGTGTGACCATGAGGGGTTGAAAGGGATCAGGTATAAGGCATCAAGGAATGAAAAATCGTATAATTGTGTGCCCACTTTCCCGATATAATTGCTGAAGACAAATGTGTGCATGAGCAAATGTGAATAAAGCTGATGGTGCCTGACTATCAAAAGATAGAGCATCTAGTGTCTTAAGGGCTTGAAGATAAACAAGTGCCCATCTAGCTCAGAAGCCACAAAGTCCACATGGAAGAAGCAAGCACACCAATCTGTGTGACCACGAGTGGTCGAAGCGATGAGGTGTCAGGCATCAAGGAACAAAAAGTCATATCATTGTGAATGAGGGGAAGTGCAAATTAGAGACCCAAAGCCCATCTTTGGACAACTGGACATCCCCTTATAAAGGATTGTGAGGAGGAGATGAGCCAGTCAGGGTGAAGTGCAGCAATGATGAAACATACAACTTTCCTCTGGTTCTTTAATGCTTACTTCCCACCCCCAGCCCCACTATCATGATCTGAAATTTACTTTCCAAATCTGGCTAGACCAGAGTATGTACACTGGTACAGATAGGAACTGGAAACATGGGGAATCCAGAACAGATAATCCCTTCAGGACCAGTGGTGAGAGAGGCCCTACCAGGAGGGTGGAGGGAAGGTGGGGAAGAAAGGGGAGCTGATTATGAGGATCTACATATAACTCCTACCTGGGGAACTGACAACAGAAAAGTGGGTGAAGGGAGACATTGGACAGTGTGAGAAATGGCAAAATAATAATTTATAACTCCTCAAGGGTACACCAGGAAGAGGAGAATGGGGAGGGAGGGGGAAAAAGAGGAAGCGATACCAAGGGGTCAAGTAGAAAGCAAATGCTTTTAGAATGATGAGGGCAACAAATGTACAAATGTGTTTGACATACAATGGATAGATGGATGGATGGATTGTGATGAGTTGTATGATCCCCCAATAAAATGAGTAAAAATTAAATAAGTAAATAAGTAAAAAAAAAATTTAAGTTGGGCATTGACTAAAGGTGATTGGAGAAGAATTGATGCCTTTGAACTGTGGTGCTGGAGAAGTACCATGAACTGCTAAAAGGAAAAATCATTCTCTCTGGAAATAGTACAGCTTGTGTGACCCTTCGAGGCAAGGAAGATGAGACGTAGTCTTACATACTTTGGACATACTATCAGGAGAGACCAGTCCCTGGAGAAGGAAGGACCTTGTGTCTGATAAAGTAGAGGGAGAGTGAAAAAGGAAAGTCCTCCAGGAGATGGATGGACACAGTGGCCACAGCAGTGCGCTCAAGCACAGGAACATCAGTGAGGATGATGCAGGATCAGGCAGTGTCATGTTCTGTTGGGCATAAAGTAGCTTTGAGTCAGAGTTGACTAGAGGGCAGCTAGCTGCACTGACAGCATAAATTATGCTCTGTTCTGTCATGCTTTTAAATCTCTATAATTGCTGTTATACAAATAATTTTGTTTGGAATTTTTCTTATTTCATAAACAGATGAGCCAGAAGTTTTAATTCTCCAGTTAACTAAACTTTTTTTTTTAAGTCACAAGAAATAATACCTTTAGAATCTTTTTAATTCTATTGTTTTGGGAAGGAAAATAATAAATTGTTTTAATAAGAAGATGTATTTTTCCTAATTGAGCCTGCACATTTTCTTTCTAATTCAGCTTTGGAAAAAGGTGATAAGACTTTCTTTTCCTTTTTTTTTATTTTTTTGATAAGATTTTCAATTGTTGGTTAAACCTGGGTTCTTTCTGTGACTCCAAGATGTCTGAAATGAAGACACATTTTAATTTTATTTTTTAAAATTTGAATTGAGTGAAGGTTTACAGAGCAGGTCAACAGTTTTACAGTCAATAATTCATACACATTATTTCAATTAATCTTTTGAAATACCCTTATCCTGCTTCTTCCCTGTGTTTCCTGCCTCCATTCCTGACCCTGTGAACATTGTTTTTGGGTAAATACTGCCCTTTTGATGTTAAATGGTTGGCTATGCTAGCTCTAGGATGAGTTCAATTCCAGATCTGAAGTGTGAATGAGAGCCATTGTTTTAGGTGCTCAATTTCTCTCACTAACAACAACCATAATCTCTTTTGTGATTTTAAGTTGGTCCACATTCCTCCTCCTTCCCCCCAACCCCCCCATTCTATCTAGGATGTTCTAAAGTGATTTTTTTTTCCAGAGTAGTTGGTAATGGTAGTTGGGAATCATTCTAGTTCTTTCCAGGTTGAGGTTCATGTGTAGACATGGTTTTATATATTCTTGGTTCTGAGCAAGGGAAGACATCACAGTGAAGCTGTGAACTCGGAGAAGGCGAGAGTGAAAATAGCCCTGGTTAATGTATTTGCTGTTCTTCTACCCTGTGTATATGAGCTACATTTTCTTTTCTTTTTTTTTTAAAGAAGTCTTTTATTTTTTATTTTATTTATTTTATTTTTTATTTGTTTTTAGGCATCACTGCCTCAGGTGGTAGGAGTAGGAGGCCTAGCCTTTGCTCCTGAGAGCTGGAATTGAACCTCCAACCCAGTGGGCCGCAGTCCCGCGCACAACCACTACGCCACCAGGGCTCAGCCCTATGAGCTACATTTTCATCTTTAGAGATAATGAATCTCTATATGGTATTCTTCCTTTCTTTTTTGGAGGAAAATCAGACTTATACTCAACCCAAATATTCTAGTGTTTCACATATACTCTTCTTATAACAACTCTCATATAAATTTCCTAAACTATGTAGTCTGTACCCAGATTGATCGAAGTTTCCATCTCAAGAACAAGCAATTCCTATAATATCATGTAACAGCTCTGATCCTATGGATCCATGCTCTGTCTCAATCCTAATGCAGTATCTTTTCTTGCACTTGGCCTCTAAAATGTCAACTGCCACACAGCTTAGCTAAAGCCAAATCCTTGATTTCAAGACTCTCTGTGACCAATTTCCTGCTCTAAAACTGACTAAGACCCCACCTCCACCCCTGGTGTGTGTCTTGCATAAATAAGCTAAATATTTGTTTTGTTATATAAATCATTTTATTGGGGACTGATACAGCTCTTATTACAATCATATATCCATTGTATATAAGACACATTTGCATATTTGTTGCCATCATCATTCTCAAAACATCCTCCTTCTACTTAAGCCCTTGTTATCAGCTCCTCATATTTTCCTTCCCTCCCCATTCCCCTTCCTTCATGAACCCTTTATTATTTATAAATTCATATCGTACACTGTCTGAAGTATCTCACTTCACCCACTTCCCTGTTGTCTATAGTTCCTATCCATACCAGTGTACTTCCCCCGGTCTAGCCCGATTTGTAGGGTAGAATTCAGACCATGGTAGTGTGTGTGTGTGTGTGTGTGTGTGTGTGTGTGTGTATGTGTATGTGTCAGGGCGGGGGGAGACATCTAAAAACTAGATGAAAGTTGCATATTACATTGTTGCTACACTCTACCTTGCCTGGCTCCCCTCCTCTCTGCGGCCCTTCTGCAAGGGGATATCGCTTCATCTGCTGATGGACTTTGGGTCTCATCTGTACTCCCCCTCATTGATAATGATATATTTTTTAGTTATTTTATGCCTGATTCCTTCGACACCTTGTGGTCACACAGGCTGGTGTGCTTCTTCCATGTGTACTTTGTTGCTTCTGAGCTGCTTTTATACTTTCAAGCCTTTAAGATTCCAGATGTAATAATCTGAATGTTTGCTGAGGAGCTTTTCAGACAGAATTTAAGTTCTGCTCTTCAACTGGCTGCACAGACCATGGCCAGCTCCCGTGTCCTCCCCTTCAGAGCTCAGCAGCAGAACACCAAGAGGAGCAAGAACTTGCACAGAAAAATGGTTGGAAATGGATGAATGCTGGGTGTGTCCCTATATAGTTCCTTTCACAGTTGTAAATTGAAAGTGCTGACTATGGGCCAGAAAAACATTGAGTGAACATACATAAAACTCATAGAACAGCTTTTAAGTGGCATCTACCCTCTACTTCCTCCTTCGGCTTCTGATTATTATTGTCAATTATTCAGGTGTTGAGAAAACTTACTATTGGGTGCTTTCTACCCCATTGCATCCCTCCCCACCTTCCCTCACATAATCTTTGTTAAATCAACCATTTTCCTTCAGCTCAATCCAGTTTAATATCTAGCTAGTGATCATCCACTCTAGGTAAAATCTGCCTGGAAGGAAGTGCTCATAAATGAATAGTTTAATAGGATGGTTCCTGCCATTGGGGAACTGATGATCTAATTTGAAAGAAGCAGAACACAGGTCTGACAATTTGCTTTGCAAAAGAATTTGTGTGGAAGAAAGCAGATGACTAGTGGAAACCCATCGACAAGGAGGATGGAGAACACCAGTGGCCATGGGATGTGCAAGCCACTTCCTTCCCTGTCCCTGCCAACCCCAATAGCTGTCTTTCCTCAGCCAAGAGGCTTCAGAATTGTAGGGAAGCTGGACAGAAGGTAGTCTCAGGGGTCTGTTGGTGATTGAGATGGAAGACAACAATAGTGGGTAGGCTCACTCTGGCAGGCTAGGAATTCTGAGCGAGTAGTATGGGAATCTGGAGAGAGAATCCCAGATAAACATGGTTCCCAGAGATTGGGAATTTAGGTAGATATTGTCCCATATTTGTGTGTCTGGGAATTCTCACTGATTTGCAAATGGGTAGTGATGGTTTGTTGCCAAGTGGATTCCTACTCATAATGGCCTTGTAGGACAGGATAAAATGGCCCCTGTTGGTTTCTGAGGGTGTGCGGAGATAGAAAGCTCCATCTTTTCCATTCAGAGTGCCTGGTTATTTGGAACAACGGAGCGTGTGGTTAGCAGCCCAACTTGTGATTCACTACATCACCAGGACTAAACCATAAAAGAACTGGAGTGAGTAAAATAAATAAATAAGTTGTGTCTCCTTCCGAGACTAAAAGAGAACAGGAATACTGAAAAGCTTCCTTGAAATGTCACAGCAGAACTTGGGCAGCCATTCAGGCCTTATAATACAGGTATGTGGGGAAGGGTTAAGGGACAGTGTTAACTTTAATCCCTTCGCTTTTCCCCATGATTTAGAAAATCCTTGTTGCTTAATTACCTATCAAGTTGGACCTTGACTCACAATGACCATGATGGTGAAGGGTAAGTGTCAATTGGGCAAGGCCATGGTTCTCTAATTTGGCAGTTATGAAGTAGTCATCTCTAAAGATGAGATCTGATATGATTCTCTTCATGATGAGCTCTGCTACACGCAGTCAATTAGTGCATAAAGGGAATCCCCTAGAGTGTGACCTGCATTGAATGTATGTGGATATTCTGGCAAAGTTTTCTAACTTGCAGCTCCATCACACTCTACATCTAGTTCTCATCGCCTGATCTCTGCTTCTTAGGAATTGAGCAAATGGCTTGCTGGACTTGGGATTTGTTAAACTCTTCAGCCTGTCAGCCATCAATGCCAGTGAATCCCTGCCAATCTGGAATTCGTTGGTTTCCAAAGTCTGTGAACCAACTACCTACTCCCGGACCTGCTGGTCTTGGTCTTGGAGTCTCTACAGGTACGTGAAATCAAGAGAAGCCTCTAACTTGATATCTGACCCAAAGACTTGGGGCTTGCCAGCTTCTGCAACCATATAAATTATTTCCTTGACACAAATCTCTCTATATAAGGGGGCTTCAAAAGTTTGATAGAAAATTTTCATTATCTTTCAATTCCATTTTCTCATCGACTTTAAAAAGCCATCTCTTTTATTCATGCATATATCTGTATGTGTATCAGCATATCTGTCATCGAATCCATTTAAGCTCATAGCTTTTCTATAAAACCTAAATGTTAAAAACAAAACAATGGACAACTACCATGAAAATTGAGGAGACAAATAGGAAAAGGATGAACCCTGGTCATGACTGCTAACCACAAGATCAGCAACTCAAACCACCACCCATGCCACAGGAAGAGATAGTTTTCTCCTCCCATAGACATTTAGTCTTGACACCTCACAGGGGCGTCCTACAGGGTCATTCTGAGTCAGAATTTACTCAATAGAAGTTAGTTTGGTTTTGAAAGGTGGAAAAACTCAGATTTGGAAAGATTGCTTAACCAAACCTGGGAAAATCAAGTGCTGTTAAAACAATATAGGATATATATATATATGTATATATATATATATATATATTAGTTTTAAGAAGCAAATATAATGGAGATAGGAAAAATTATTTTAAAATGCCCATTATGGGCATAATATTCATAAACACATGATATTTAGAAAAGATGAGAAAAACAAAATTCAATAAAAGAAGTCATTGAGGGTTATGAACAATATAGAGAAGAAAAAAATTCAAGTTGAAAAAAATTGAAAAAGAAATTTTAAAATCCTTCAGTAGTCAGAAAAAACTACTAAACAGTAACAACAATAGAATATTTTACAGCTGGCAGGCTGACAAGAACTAAAAAGATAATTAAGGCCTGTGGCAGGAATAAACGTGGGAAAGGGCAAACCCATTGCTGGTACAATGTCAGACACTGCCGGGTGTGGGAAGGCCATGCGCACAGCGTGGTGGATAGCTAAGTAAAAACATGTAGCATGTGAACCTGGTGGCGACTGGGACCTGTGTAAAGCAGACACCTGTCAGAAAGGGGGAACTCAAATACGTTCCTCTCAAAGGAGCCACACAGACATAGTGATACTTCACCCTTAACACTGGGAAATTTAAGAAGACCCAGGATAAAACAAGGCCGTGCTACTGACTTTTAGGATTTGCTGTTATCTACAATATTTTACCTAGCAATTCCATTGATAGTCTGACTCATAGATGTCAAATTGAGGTTGTGGCAAATGGGCACATGGGCAAATGCGTATTGCAGTGTTGCCTTCAGTGGTAAAAACTGGAGAGAACATGAATATTCACAAATCGGGGAGTGGTAGTAAATGTGACGGTGCATTCATACCCCAAGGGTAGCATGCATCTATGGTAAAGAATGAATTGACTCTGTACATATGGACTTTAAAGCCCTTGGACAATGTAGTGAGGAGCTGGAAAGACAAAATACAGACACCGTATTTGTCCATTGAATATTGTGTGTGTTTCTTTTAATCATTATCAAAGAGCCTGGACAAATAAGGAAGGCTTTATACGAGGCTGCAATTTGCTTTGAGGCAGATGGATTTATAGCCTGTATTTAAAAATGAGTTAGTTCTATGCAAATGGGAACCAAGGTAAAAAGAATAAAGGGGGAAATAAGCTGTTGAAAAGAGAAAAACTTTCACAAAAAACTTTCTCCACAGTTGTGAAAAGTTATCTCTAGGTGGTTAACAGAGATATAATAGAGATGCATCCTTAGGTCTTTCATAGTTAAATAAAGCACTCACCTGCAAGCCCCAAAGTGGTAGGTTCAAATCCACCCTGGGATGCATTGAAGGAAAGGATGGGATGATCGGGCTTCTGACAAACAGCCATAAGAATGCAGATGGAGCACAGCTGTGCTCTAACACACGCGACTCACCCTGAGTCAGAATTGACTTTCTTGTGATTCGTTTTGTCTGTTAGAGCAGCTTCCTCTTCTCCGTGTCTGTGTGAGCAATGGGTACCCTTTGCTGCTCGATGGTGGAGGTCTGTCACAAGTCACCAGTGGTCACCGTGGGAAAGAGCATCACTTAAGACAGAGAAAAAAACCTCATCCCAGAAAATCTTACTAACCTATCTGATTGAGTGTGGGGGGCGGGGGATGGGGGACATACAGAAACATGCATGCAACTTCTTTGCAAACACCTTGTGAACCCAGGTAAGGATGAGTATTGGAATCCAGACTACTCTGACCTGTAGTAGTATTAAACTCTGAAAGGAAATCATGCTGACTGGGTCTTGAGTGTTAAAGCAACATGATACTACCAGCTGTGAGACAATGCACACAAGAAAAAGGAACCTAGTCAAGTCCCCTCATATATTAGGGATGTTAATGCATTTACATTTAGAACACTGGTTCATGGAGACAAAATTTTAAACTCTAGAAAGCTCTACCCACCCAGAAGGATGAAGCAATGGTTTTACTTCCCTCAGACAGTGGGGTTGGTCAGTCACTCATGCAGTCTGCATATGTGACAAAGTAGAGTAAGACTTTGCTTGTATTAACCTCATAGGTGAGCTGTCCTGAAGTTTAGAACCCATTTGGATGACAATTCCTGGGTTCATGAGGAGGCCTGGTGGTGCAGTGCTCAAAACACTCAGCTGAAAACCCAAAGGTTAGTGCTTTGAACCTCAAAGCTGCTCACTCCATGAGAAAAGATGTGACAGCATGTGCTTATCAACAAGGTGACCCTGAAAACTATCGGGGACAGTTCTACTATGTCCTGTCATGTTGCTACATGTTGGCAATAGAGCTCTAGCAAGAGGTTTATGTAAACAGTGTGTCACCTTCCATGTCTTCCCTCTTGCAATTCCACCAATGTTTACTGAGTGCCTACTGGGGGCAAGGTCCTGTTCTCGGCAGTGGAACAGTCAACAAGGTTCTACACACATGGGGTTTATCCTTTGGGTGGTATGAGACATATTTATGCTAACAAGACAACTTAGATAATGACATTAACTGTGAGACAGGAGTAGGACAAGGGGGTGGACCAGATGAAGGCATGAGATCATTGTAGAAGCCTCTCCAAGTTAAGAACTGAAGGAAGCAAGAGTCAGCTATACAATCCAGGAACACGAACTACTTTGCAAAAGAAAAGATCCTGGGCCAGGATAAATGTAAGATTTGCAGAAACAGCCAGTGTAGTGGGTATTTATGGAGCTGGGTAAAGAATGGGATTGAAGTGTATAAGTTGGGCAATGGAAATCAGAAAGTCTTGAAGGCTGGCAAGGTTTGCAGATATGATTGTAAATTACTCAAGGCAACTTCTGTAAGCCATTAAGCAAAGTGACTTGGTTGGATGTATACAATCTGGATCTAAAATATTATCTTCCTTTTCCTCTCTCTAGCATACTCTTCAGACTTCTGGGTGGGATGCTTTTCCGTCCTCTTCCCTGATGTCCCTCACTGCCTGCTCATCCAGACCCGGTATCTGCAAGCACCAGCAGACTGCCGGTTTTGCGTAACTCACTGTCTTTCTCCTTCAGCAGGCGGTGAGCCTTGTTTGCCGCTGCGTCAGCAGCCTCCGGCACAATATTTAGATTCATAGATCAGCATG
>PVJH01018510.1:0-45018 GCA_004026705.1 Nesogale talazaci | reverse complement strand
GGGACGGGCTGTGGCCCGTGCAGTTTTCCACAGGCGGAGTCCAGCAGCCGCGGAGCACCCGCCTCTGTGGTTTACCACGCGCTGTGCTTCCTGAGCCACAAGCGTGGGGGATTTGGAAAGAAGGCGCCGATCAGGATTGGCGTCGAGAAAACCGTTAAGAAGGAGGAAGTTTATCAACTCAGTGGGAGTAAATCTCCAAACCACGCTCAGAATGCTAACACGCACGCACCGCCGCTTCTCACTGCCGGGTCTGCAGGTTGTTGAAGAAACCAACCGCATACCAGACGCCGAGAAGAAGTTGGAGGGGGAAAGGCACATCATTTTCACACCCTCATGTCCTTTGCCTAAAAAATACGGGGATGCCATCAACGAGTGCTGCTTACCGATACTCCAGCTCTTCCAGCCAAGCTGCCGCCATCAGCCTGGGTCCAATCTCACGACATAACTAACCCATTTTTATATTTACCGAAAAAAACTTAGATTCTCTTTCTCAAGTGCTCCTTTTAAATTTGTAGGAATTCTTTATTATTTGTGTTCTAGAAGTCTTGTTTCTTTTTTAAAAAAATAAATCATTTTATTGGGGGCTCTCACAGCTCTTAGGACAATCCATACATCAGTTGTATCAAGCATGTTTGCACATACTTTGCCATCGTCATTTTCAAAATAATTTCTTTCTGCTTGAGCCCTTGATATCCGTCCCTCCCACTCTCATGGGATGTCTTCTTTCTTTCTCGGCCTTCCTCCCAAGCCTCCGTCTTATATTGTTTTAATGAGAAAACGTGGGAGGGTCGGAGAGGCATGCATGTGCACATGAGAGTCTGTGAACAGCCTTGCTCACTGAAAATGGGT
Organism: Nesogale talazaci; assembly: GCA_004026705.1. Classification (NCBI taxonomy): domain Eukaryota; kingdom Metazoa; phylum Chordata; class Mammalia; order Afrosoricida; family Tenrecidae; genus Nesogale; species Nesogale talazaci. The sequence continues at coordinate 44,169 of PVJH01018510.1, read as the reverse complement.
GGGAACCGGGATGGCCTGAAGTCCAGGATCGTATCAGAATTAAAGCTGTAGAAGCCACAGTGATCCAGAACTAGATATCTATCCACTTGTTGCTTGTCCAGAGAATGATATTTACCATACTTTCGATAACCTTTTGATATCAATATATCCTTGATATATATATTTTGGTGTCTGTTCTTGGACATTCAAGCATTACTTTACTAAGCCCCATAATGGGTTACCTGTTTGAGCCACCAGCCAAGGTGAGGGAGAAAAAGGGGCCTTTCTACTCCCACAGAGAGGTACAGCCTTGGAAACCCCCAGGGGCAAGTCTACCTTGCCCGATAGGGTGACTGAGTCAGAATGGACTCAATGGCAGTAAGGGTTTTGTTGTTCGTTTGTTTGTTTGAAGACCAACAATAGAGTTGGGGGAATGGCTCCAGGGGTGTAGGCATGAAATGGGATGGATTCTCAACAGGCTGAACTGCCTCCTCACTCACCACACTCTCCAAGTTCAAGTCCTGGCTCAACCATTTTATTACCGGTGTGTCCCTCCTCGAATTTATCGGGTTCTCGTGGAGATAGGGGCATTCCATCAATTACCTGAGAGGAATGTTGACTTTGGATACTGTCGCCCCAATGCTTGATGTGCAGTAGGCGCCTCAGAGACGTCTGTTCTCTCACCTGCCCCCACAGTCCCCAGAGCCTCAATTATCATAGAATGTTTTCTGTACTTGAGTGGGAAAATGACTTTCCTTGAGGCTGGGCAATATTGCAGTCAAACCACACTCCATTGAAGATGTATTCAGCGGGGTATTTAAGAAAATGACCACATGGGGGAATAAAAGAGACATATAATGGCAGCCCAAACAGAAAAACCCACAAGGACACAATGAAAACTGAAACCACAATGATCTCTAAATAGAGAAGTAATAATTGCAGCCTATATTTAAGCAGACGGGAAGCCAGGCTTGAGGGATGAGTGGCTGCCGTGGAGTTCATGCACACTGCTTCTAAGTACGTGAAGAGACCCAGAACTGATTTTTTAAAGTGAGAAAATGCTTTAGGTCATCCTAGGCTCATTCTTTTAAAAAAAAAAAACATACAAGTAAAAGAAGCAATAAAGAGAGACAGAGGGGGTGGATCAAGAAAGAGCATGTGAGTCAAGGCCCATGGCAGTGACAACGCTGCCATTTTAAAACCTGGGCTGGAATCATCGTTCAGTTTTATTGCTACATTCACAACTCACGATTAATTATATTCAGCTCATTCTGCATATGTAACAGGTGTGGGATAATGGAATTTGAAAGTCAACCTGGAAGGAGGCGCTCTGTGAGTTCCAACACAACCACACAAAAGAGAACGTGCAGCATCTGCCAGGAGCTTCCTTCTGCAACCAAAGCTTCCATCTGCTCCACTTCCCAGCACCGCTAGAAAACACATTTGCCTTTCAGATATTAGCGTGAACAAGGAGTACAGTTTTCCCCCTGGACCTCAGGCCAGTCCTGGGTCTGGTCTCTCCTACAATTGTCTCTAGGAAGACAGACAGACAGACACATGGACACAACTGGAGCAATGCCACCCAATGACCCGGGCAGGGGGAAGAGGGGTCTGTCACGGGAGAGGTGGATTGAGAGAGGTACGTGACCTGGGAGAGGTCAGTTGCCGCCATCAACAGAGCTTAGCTTATGAATCGTTTGAGAGGAGACACATACTAGGACAGATTGCTCTTACTCGGATATGTGATTTAATAGAAAGATTACCAGAGTTTTCAGAATTAAAATTTGTCACACTCTGAGAAATGAAATCAGCCAGTGGTGCAAGCTGACCCCAAACAAATAATTTGAGATCAGGTTTGAGGGCCAGACAGCGAGCCCCACCTGTGTTCCTTATTAACAGTGTGACCTGAGGAAAGCATTTAACCTTTGTGTGCTGCAGGTAGGAGCCCTGGTGGCACAGCAGTTATGAACTAACTGCAAGGTTAGCAGTTCAAAACCGCCGACCTCTCCTTGGGAGTGAGTGAGGGCTTTCTAGTGCCACAAAGAGTTAGTCTCCTTTCTGTGGCTTTGAGACTTCAGCCTAAGGTCATCAAACTCCCCCCTCCCCCTCCCCCCACCGCCCCAGTGACTGTTCAATAAAGTCATTTGATCACCAATAAAAGAAGAGAGAGAGAGAGAGAGAGAGAGAGAGAGAGAGTGTCTTGGAAACTCACAGGGCAGCCCTCCCCTGCCCTTAGGGTTGTGATGGGTTGACATCACTTGATGGCAGTGAGCTTGTTTTTGTGTCTGGTGCCCCGATTTGCTCACCTCAAAGTGGTAGAGAAACTGGTAGAGAGTTTAGAAACAGTTGAAGAATTGATCAAATCAAGAGAGAACATGTATGTAGAGTCTTTAGCATAGTGTTTCTTTGTTGTTGTTGTTTGTTTTGTTTTTTTGTGGGCATCACTGCCTCTGGTGGTCGTGGGTGCCACCCAGTGCCGCTCCTGAGAGCCGCTGCTGGATTTGAACCGCCATGCCCGCGGCCGCGGTCCCGCACTCAACCTCTTACGCCACCGGGGCTCAGCCCAAGTGTTTCTTGAGAAATAAAGTCCATCAGGTTGCGGTAAGTGCAAATTGTCTCTATGGAAGTAAATTTGGCGGGGCGGGGGGGGTGTTCAGGTCTAACAAATAGTTGCTAAAATTGATAGAAAAAAATCAGAATGTTGATGGGAGCATTTATTGTGCACCTATCCCCTGTAAGTACTGTCAGGTGAACATGGTACTGAGACCAAGGTGGGAGAGCCAAACCCACCAGCCGCTCCTTGGGAGACATAGCAGGTGATCCACACCTTAGAGCCTGGGACACCCTTTGCAGGGTCACGGCGAGTCAGAATCACCTCGGAGCCGGTGGGTTTGGTGGGGGACTTGTGATACACCCGGCGCCAGCCCCTTGGCACACGGTATCTGACAGCTCTGCTCTTCTTGCCGACGGCTTGTCTGTGCCGTCGTGCTTCACGAGCACTCTAAGGAAACCAGCCCTTGCGGAGGGACCACGATCTTGGTGAAACAGAGCTGGCGGGTTTAGAAAAGCAGGCTGGTGGTCCCTGGTTGTCTCCTGCCCCACGCAAATGACGGTGTGGTGCTCAGTCTACTGCAGTCCTGTGGGTCCTTGCCTGATGGGAAGAACATCCTTTGTGTTCCTCGTTTGAACCCGGCCAGGTGAGGCCCCGAGGGACAATCTGTTAAAGACCTTGTGCTCTGGAAAATCTAGTGTTCCGGGGTAGATGGAAGGAAGACTAAGATGTCACTGGGTAGGTGAATGTGTGCATGTGTTTCTATAACATTTCTCCCCTAGAAATTCTACTGCACTTGGACAAAAGAAAAATATTTTAAAGAAATAGTCAAGGAATATTTCTTTCATACGAGGCAGAGTTATAAGCTCTGGGGATTCTATAATAAATAAGACAAGCACCGTCTCTGACGTTGGGGGTCTAATAGCCCACAGGGAATCCGATAGGAAACAAGGAAAGCAATCGATGACAAATCATTAAAGCGCAGCAAAGAAGATAGCGAAGGGAACACAACCGCTCCGAAACAGCCTCACCTTTTGTAGACCACTGGGGGCGGGCGCTGCGCTTGGCTTTGGCATCTTGGGAAGGATGACAAGGGCTCACCACTTTTCACAGCATGAGAATCAGAAGGAGACTAAGGGGAAGTGTGTGGCCACATTAGGACCCAGGGAGGGGGTGTGGGTACATGACCTAGGATGATCCCACACCCAGCTGGCGATGCTGATTCTTGGAGCTTCGGGGTGTGGGTGAGTTTCTCAGCGCTGGAGAGCACCCTGGGGCTGACACTAACACGAGGGTCTCCTCTAGGCCTGAAAGAAGTCATCCCCAAGCTGAGTGCTTCCAGAGCCTTGCCAGGGGGCTGCTGGAATCACAGAACTTCGATGGTGAGGCTTGGAAAGTCCCTCAGAGAGCACAGAGACCATCTTCCTCTTCAGGTCAGAGAGGGGGTTCTGGCAGAGACGAGGGAGATGCTCCCCAGTTCCATTTTCTCTACCCAAGAAAGAGCACACTTCCTAGCCTCCCTTGCAAGCAATTGTGTTGAGTTCTGACCAATGGCGTGTGGATGGAGGGATCCACCAGTGTCCCTCCATCCTGTATGATCCTCTCTATGTGATACACACATCAAGGGCAAAGCTAATGCTTATTACAAGAGAAAAGCGAGTTTATTATGTCTAAGCAGCCCTAGTGGCTCAGTGATTAGGCTTTGGGCTGCTAACTCTAAGGCCAACAGCTGAAAACCACCTGTGTCTCTTCAGAAGAACGATGGGCCTTTCTAGTCTCGTAAAGAGAGTCTGAGAAACTCACAGGGGCATTTCTACCCCATCCTATCCGATTGCTGTCAGCCGACATCAGTGGGATGCCATGAGTTTGACTGTGGCCTTGTTTTTAGTCTTTAAACCATTTTATTGGGGGTTCATACAACTCTTAGCACAACCCATTCATACATCCACTGTGTCAAGCACATTCGTACATTCGTTGCCTTCATCATTCACAAAGCATTTGCTTTCTATTTGAGCCCTTGCTGTCAGCTCCTCGCTTTTCCACTCCTTCCCTGCCCCCTCCCTCCCCACCCCCTCCCTCATGAACCCTTGATAATTTATAAATTACTATTATTTTTTCATGTCTTACACTGTCCCATGTCTCCCTCCCCCCACTTTTGTGTCCCCCAGGGAGGGGGCTAAATGTAGAGCCTTGTAATTGGTTTCCCCTTCTCACCCCACCTCCCCTCCACCCTCCTGATATTGTCACTCTCACTACTGGTCCTGAATTCTCTGTGTTTGCAGTTCCTATCTGTACCAGTGTACATGTCCTGGTCTATTCAGATTTGTAAGTCAGAACTGGGATCATGATAGTGGGCGGTGGGCTGGGATTTAAGAGCTACAGGAAAGTTGTATGTTTCATTGTTGCTATACTACACTCTGACGGGCTCGTCTGTCTACTCCCTGCGACCCTTTAGCAAGGGGATGTCTACTTGCCAACAGATGGGCTTTGGGTCCCCAGTCTGCACTCCCCCTCGTTCACAATGATTTAATTTTCCATTGCCTGATACCTGATCCCATCACCACCTCATGGTCACTCAGGCTGGTGTGCTTCTTCCATGTGGACGTTGTGGTTTCTCAGCTGGACAGCTGCTTATTTATCTTCTTTGTCTTGTTTTTCATGCTCCTCCATACACCATCTTCATTCCCCAGTCTGCTAAGGGCAGCGCATCCCACAGAGGACGGCAAGAAAGAGCCCTGGAAGATGACTGCACCACTAGAACCCTTTCCATCACTTCGGAGGGCAGCCCTCTGCACACCGAGACAACGGTGACCTGCCTGGGAATGACCGTTCTTGTGGAAGCCACCGAGCTTCTGGAGTCGCTGTTACAGCACTTGGTCCTCTTCACTTTGACGATCACACCAGTAGTTTGGAGACTAAAAGCCAGACCTCGTGAGTCTCCATTCTGTGCTATCTTTTTCAGTAAGCTATGCTATTCCCCCGGAAGCTTCACGTTCACTTCCCGCGTTCCTGGAGCCCGCGATGCCTGTTGCCAGTGAGTCCACTTGCAGCAGCCCCGTCGGGCGAATGGGAGGAGGGGGAGGGTAGAGACGTAGCTCACAGGGTTTCCAATCACGCAGAGAGAAGCCAGAAACTGGAGTCCAACCCGGCGGTTCTGTGGGAGAAAGATGAGGCTGTCTGCTCCCATAAAGACTTCGGTCTCCGGAACCCTGGTGCATCACTCTGAGTCAGCGTCGGAGTCAGCGTGATGGCAGCGGTTTTCACATTAATCTTTACCGAGGAGAAAGTCACGTCTTTGTCCTGCACGAAGCAGCTGGTGGGTTTGAGCCATCCGCCTTTCAGGCAGCGGCTGATACTGAACCACTGTGCCACCAGGGCTTCGTGCGTGCATCAACAGTAAGCCGTGGAAAAGACAGCCCATTAGTGATGTCTAAGTTGACAGAGGCGCTGGGGTCAAATAAACCTTGGGCCCTAGTACTTTGCACCTTGGACCACAAAGTCGCTCCCAGCTCCCTGTCCATGGGTCACTCTTCTAGGTCCTCAAATTTCACCAGGGCTCTGCTACACGATGATGACCTGAGACTTGGAGTACGCTGACATGTCTGGGAATCATCAAATAAAAATTAAGCAGTTGAAGCATCGTATTTGCCAGAGTCAATTTTTTCCCACCGTAACAATCTGGGCGTGGTGCTTACACAGGACGGATGGAGGGACACCAGTTTGTAAGCTTCTACTGATGAGATCACTTAACCCAGCCCTTTCTGATTCAGAGATGGAGAGATAAGCCTCCCCCACTCCCTGAACTAATTCCTCCCAGGGCTGCCAGGTTGGATCGGTTAAGGGAAGGAACTCCACTTGGAGTGAGAGCAACTGTGTGGGCCACACCTGCAGCCTGCCTCCCGAGTTGCTCCTTCCGTTTAGACTGTGATTTCTTGGGGGAGTAGGGGGGTGAACACTGACTTGGAAATACGTGGTGGCGTTCATCTGATTCTAGCTTTGTTCTTGTCTGGGCTGATCGTATTGACTCCAGTTCAGGTAGCATGACCGACCACCTACCTGGGTGGTCCCGCCCCACCCTCACATCAGTACACACGTTTGACTGGTGTTGCAAATTCTCTCTTGACTTTTCAAATTCTGCCTATATGTCCTTTCTATAGCACTAAGCCCGCAATGATGAACTCAACTACCACATCAATAGAAGTCAAAAAGATAGCGTGCCAGACTCTCCTACTATGGTATGACTCCTCACCCACATTCAGACCTCCGTCCTCTTGTGTATCAGAATCCCATGAAGAGAAGCTGCGTTACAGGGAAAGAGGAAGTTGCGTTCATGTGAAATCTCTGGGAAGGTAGGCCCGAGAGGTGCGATCCTCACAGACAAGTCTACTAGCGGGTAGACTTGGAAGGGTGGCTTTTGGCTCGCCCTCCCAAAAGTCACAGGAGCCCTCGCTCAACCCTCCTCACCCTAAGAACAGCTGAAGAGTTGCCAGTACAGCAAAACCCTACAAAGGCATGCCAATCAGTTCTACTTCTCAGAAAGGGCAACTTTGGAAACTATCTAATTCATGCTAAAATACAGAATTGAAACTGGGCTGCCTAATTGACTAAAAATAAAATATTCTCAATGAAGTTTGTAAAACTAGCATCAAGAAGCAAATCTAACTTCCTGATTTTGCTTCTCCTCTACAGTTACGACCACTTCAGGCTTTTAAAAAAAATTCGTGAAGAATTAGGACGCTTCCTCGAATACCAGAAAACGAATTGGCAGAATAAAGCTGTCTCATATTGTTTTACACAAAGTAAATGGAATACCTTTTCCCCATCTGAGTGTGATTTATTTTTATTATTGATAAAATCTTATTGGAAAAGGAAGATCAGCAAACAGATCCATATTAAATGACATTGATCAAAAAGACAGGTGGAAAACAATACAAAAGTATCAGAAAATAACATTTCGATTGTATTTTAGTCAAGTCTAAAAGACTTTGAAAAGTCAAACAATAGTCTGTTAATATACACCTAAAGCATAAAAGCATAGAAAGATTTAAAGTAAAAGTATTGGAAAAAATACTACACAAAAAACTGACCATAAGAAGACTAGTAAAGGGACAAGGAAAGCATAGGTGATCTGAAATAGATGACGAGGAGGGTGTAGGGTGCTTGGTAGGGTTTGATCAAGGACAATGTAAGGGGGAGGAATTACTGAAACCTGAATGAAGGTCAAAAATGATTGTGGGACAAGAGGAAGTAAAAGGAAACAGAGGAAAGAACTAGACGGCAAAGGACCTTTATAGAGGCCTAAATATAGGCATGTACATATACAAATATATTTACATATAAGGATAAGGAGCTATATCTATGTACTTATATTTATGTTAAATATTAAGGTAGAAAACAGACATTGGGCCTCTACACAAGTACTCCCTTAACACAAGAACACTTTGTTCTAAATAACCTATCATTCTGTGATGCTCACCTTTCTGACATGATCGCTGAAGACAAAACGGATGCATAAACAAATGTGGTGAAGAAAACCGATGGTGCCTGGCTATCAAAAGATATAATATCTAGGATCTTAAAGGCTGGAAGATACAATAGCAGCCAGCTAGCTGAGAAGCAACAAAACCCACATGAAAGAAGCACACCAGTCTGTGTGATCACAAGGTGTCGATGGGATCAGATATCAGGCATCAAAGACCCAGAACAAAGAATCGTATCAATGTGAATGAGGGGGAGTGCAGAGTGTAGACCCAAAGCCCATCTGTAAGCAAATGGACATCCCCTTACAGAAGGGTCACAAGGAAGAGAGGAGTCAACCGGGGTGCAGTCTAGCACAGAGGACACATGCATCTTTCCTCTAGTTCTTTAATGCTTCCCCTCCCCTCCCACTATCATGACCCCCAATTCTATTTTACGATTCCAGCTAGACCAGAGCATTTACATGGGTACAGATAGAGCTGGAAACACAGGGAATCCAGGACAGATGAACAACCCTTCAGGACTAATAATGAGAGTAGTGATATCAGGAAGGTAAAGGAAAGATTGGGGGGGACAGAGGGAACTGACACAGTGATCTACATATAACCCCCTCTCAGGGGGACAGACAACAGAAAAGTGGGTGACGGGAGACATCAGACAGTGTAAGACATGAAAAAATAATAATAATTTATAAATTATCAAGGGTTCATGAGGGAGGGATGGTGCAGGAGAAAGGGGAAAATTGAGGAGGTGATATCAAGGGCTCAAATAGAAAGTGTTTTGAGAATGATGATGGCCACAAATGTACAAATGTGCTTGGCATAATGGATTTATGTATGGATTGTGATAAGAGCAATACAAGCCCCCAATGAAATGGTTGTAAATAAATAAATAAAAGGAAGACTGACAAAACTACATGATCATCAGGCAAAATAAACTTCAAAGTGAAAAAGAAATATTGAAAATGATGAGTACAATAAAAATATGATAAAAAGGAACATTTCACTGGGCATATATATGAATTTGAAAATTTATATTCCTAATAGCAAGCTTCAGAATAGGGCAAACTATACAGATAACAGAATTCATGTGAAAAATTTATAGCCCAACCATCAAAGGAAATTATAAGACATCTGTGATTGGTTGAAAAGAACAAAAAGTTTTAGGATATAGATGAGTTTAACTACCTAGTGGACATAAATAGAGGGCTACACTCCAAAATGAGAAAATATATATGTTTAAGCACACATCATCGATTAGACATTGGCTATGTGTAAGGCCACAAAATAAGCCTCGGTAAATATCATGCCATTAATATCATGCAGATCACAATCGCTGATCAAAATGTAATTAAATCGCTCACCTCTAGTAGACACAACTTGGAAAACTGATTTCAATATTTTAAATAGCATACTTGTCAAAGTAGTATTATGAAAGAATGATCATGAAAATAAATTTAAAATTTAATTAAAATAATTTAATTAAAATAATTAAATTAATTATTTAGAAAGTTAAAAGGCACCAATAGACAAGATTAGAATGGAAAAACAAGCATAATTCTAGGTATAATGCAGATTTTTCAGAATCAGAATAAGAAAAAATATTTATTTGTTGCAATTATTTGAAAATCCAAAAGAAATAGAAATTATCTGGAAAAAATAGAACTTATTAAACTGAAGTCAGAGGAAATAGAAAAATGGAATTGACCTGTAGTCCCCAAAGTTTAAAATACACCCTTTCCTTTGCCACCTCCAAAAACAAAAACAAAAAAAGGCAGCTGGATGCGTTCTATCAAACGCTTAAGGAACACATAGTGTCATCACATGCAAATTATTTTAGGAAATAGAAAAAGAGGAAATGTTGCACTATTTAACTGATAAGTTAAATCTTGGATATTAAGATCACTCAAGGCCAGTACAAGAAATGAAAGATATGTCAATGTACATGAATGTTACAAGAAAACATGAATGTAAAAATCCTTAGTTCAATCAATCAAATCAGGAATGTCATTTTTAAACAGTGACTATGTTGGAGTTTGCTCCCCTGGTAATGCTTAATATTAGGAAAATATATAAGTTCTATTCACCACCTTACCAGACTAAAGTACACAGGTCATAAGTTTCTTTCAGTGGATGCAGAAAAATCAGAATTAAATACACATTAGTGGTTAAAAGCACACACCCAGTTCTTAGCAAATACAAATAAAAATTCTTACGCTGATTTTAAAATATCAAACAAAAATACTACATGTACTTGCTTTCATCGTGTTGATTCTAACACATAGCACCACATAGGACAGCGCCGAACTGCTTCTGTGAGTTTGTAACCGTTTATGAGAGCAGAAAGCCTCGTCTTTCCCCAGAGGAGCAGCTGGTGGTTTCAAACTGCTGACCTTGTGGTTAGCAGCCTAACTGGTAACCCCTATGCCACCTGGGCTCCTTAGACATTACCGAGATTGTAAAAGCATTTCCCCTAAGTTAGGAACAAGACCAATTCCTTCTATTCTACCCTAACTAACCCATTGAGCCAGTAGCACATGTTGCAAGAATGAAAAAAACTATCATTATTTGCATAGTTTATGACTTTCTCTCTAGGAAAATCTAAAATAATCTGCAACAAACTATTGGGACTGAAAAGAATGTTTAGCAAAGTTGTAGGATTCAAGATCAACATTAAGAAAGATTTAATTATGTCCTCATAAACCAGCAGCATGTAAAAAAAATGTATTTTAAAATTAACTATAAGAGCAATAAACCCAGGGCTGAGCCCCGGTGGCGTAGTGGTTGAGTGCAGGACTACGACCCGTTGGCTAGGCGGTTCAAATCCAGCAGCAGCTCTCCAGGAGCAAGTCTGGGTAGCTCCCACGACCACCAGAGGGCAGTGATGCCCCCCCCAAAAAAACAAGAGCAATACACCCAAAGGAAAGATATGTAAGACATTTATGAAGAAACTTATAAAATGTTATGAAAAGACATAAAAAGTGTCTAAATGAGTGAGCGACATACCATATTTCAACAAGCTGATGAAGCACTAGAATCACACACATGTCTCTTTCTACAAGTTTGATAAACAGCTACTTGGTCAACTAAATAGTAGAGATGCATATTTGTACTCGTTCCAAAGATAGGTGACCAACAGAATGCTTAAATTATGGAGTAATACTATTAATATTACATACAATAAAATTTTGCCTCAGATCATCCAACAACAGTTGCAACAGTACATTGGCAGGGAGCAACCAGAGGTTCAGGCCAATTCAGAAGAGGATGTGGAACAAGAGATGGATCTTGACTGAAAGCAGAAATACCAGAAGGATGCTTTCTTGACAATGCTAAGAAATTCGACTGTGTAGACAATAAGAAATTATGAAGATCCTGGAAAAGAATGGGACTCTCAGAACACTGCACTGTGCTCACAGGGAACTTGTACAGAGATCAAGAGATAGTCGTGCTAACAAAACAAGGAAATGCTAGATGGTTTAAAATCAGCAACGGTGTGTGTCAAAGTTGTGTCCTCTCATCCTACTTAATCAGTCTATGCTGAGAAAAATCATTAGAGAAGTTGGATTTTATGAAGATGTTGGCATCAGGATTGGAGGAAGTCTTGTTAGCCACCTATGATATGCAGATTACACAGCCTTGTTCACTCAATGAGAGGAGGTCTTCAAGCATTTCTTGATGAAGATCAAAAATTGTAGCCTTCATGTGGATTACAACTCGTTGTAAAAAAGGTCAGAATCCTCACAACTGGAACAATAGGCACCATTATGATAAATGGAGAAAAGGTTGAAGTTGTCAAGGACTTTTTGTTTTTGCAAATATCAAAGTTTATTAACAATTAACAGGGACAAGGGCTGAGCCCCAGTGGCATAGTGGTTGTACACAGGACTGCGGCCCACTGGGATGGAGGTTCAATTCCCGCTCACAGGAGCAAAGGCTGGCCTCCTCCTCGCACCACCAGGGCAGTGATGCCTAAAAAAAAAAAACAATTAACGGAGACAAGAGGGAGAGAGTCCCATCTAAGTTTCAATGATCACCATTTCCAGTCTTGGGTAAAGTTGTTCAATCATAAGTACAAGAGTATAGGTAGATTTTGATCTTCTTCACAATTACTTAAAAAAAATAATCGTTTTATTGGGGACTCCTACAATTGTTATCACAATCCGTACATACATCCATTGTATGCAAAGCACATTTGTACATATGTTGGTATCATCCTTCCCAAAACCTTTTCTTGCTCCTTAAGCCCTTGGTATTAGCTCCTCCTTTTTCTACTCCCTCCCCACTCCTCCTTCCCTCATGAACTCTTGATAATTTATAAATTATTATTGTGTCATATTGTGCACTGTCCGATGTCTCCCTTCACCCATTTTTTTGTTGTCCATTCCTCATGGAGGGAGTTATTTGTAGATCCTTGTAATAGGTTCCCCCTTTCTACTCCACCTTCCCTCCACCCTCCCAATATCGCTACTCTCAGCACTGGTCCTAAAGGGATCATCTGTCCTAGATTCCCCATGTTTCCAGTTCCTATCTGTACCAGTGTACATCCTCTGGTCTAGCAGGATTTGTAAAGTAGAATTCAGATCATGCTAGTGGGAGGGAGGAAGCACTTAAGAGCCAAAAGAAAGTTGCGTATTCCATCATTGCTACTGTACCCTGACTGGCTCATCTCCTCCCCACGACCCTTCTGTAAGATGTCACTTCCCCTGCAGATGGACTTTGGGTCCCCAATCTGTACTCCCCCTCATTTATAATGATATTATTTTTAGATTTTTGATGCCTGATACCTGATCTCTTCGATCCCTCATGGTCACACAGACTGATGTGCCTCTTCCATGTGGGCTTTGTGGCTTCTGAGCTAGTTGTCCACTTATTTATCTTCAAGGCTTTAAGACCCCACATGCTATATCTTTTGATAGCTGGGCACCATCAGCTTTCTTCACCATATTTGCCTATGCAAAGTTGTTAAGGATTTTGTCTTGCTTGTATCCATGATCAATGCTCATGGAAATAGCAATCTAGAAGTCCAAAGAAGTATTGCACTGGGTAAATATGCTGCACAAGATCTTTTTAAGGTGTTGAGAAGCAAGGACGTTACTCTGAGGATGCAGGTGAACCTGACCCAAACCATTGTGTTTTCAATTGCTTCACATTCTTGTGAAATTTGGACATCGAATCAAGGAGACTAAAGAAAAATCAGTGCAGTGAATTATGGTGCTGGTGAAGAATACTGAAGATACAGTGGACTGCCAAGAGAACAAACAAATCTGTCTTGGAAGAAATGTGACCAGAATGCTCCTTAGAGGTGAGGGTGGAGAAATTTGTCTCATGTACTTTGGCTATGTTGTCAGGAAAGACCAATCCCTGAAGAAGGTAAAGTGGAGAGGCAGCAAAAAAAAAAAAAAAAAAAAAAAAGGTCCTCAACAAGATGGATGGACACCATGTTGCATCAATGGACTCCAGCATAAGAATAATTCTGAGGGGGCTGAGCCCCGGTGGCGTAGTGGTTGTGCACAGGACTGCAGCCCACTGGGATGGAGGTTCGATTCCAGCTCCACGGAGCAAAGGCTGGGCCTCCTACTCTCACCACCTGAGGGCAGTGATTGCCCCCCCCCCAAAAAAAAGAATAATTCTGAGGATGACACAGGGCTGGGCAGTGTTCCATTCAATTGCACATAGGGTCGTTGTGGTAATTGCATAATTTCATGTCCATTTGAAGCTACGTCAAAGTGAAGGAGTGGTGTTACGTCTGTCAATCAGGAAGCAGCCTGATAACCTCCCATGGAGGTGCCACCGAGACAGATGGCTCTCCAGAGGCTGGTCTCTCTCTTTGCCTTCACCTTCCTGCTTGCTGACTGGAGTTGCCAGAGCCACACAATGTCCACTGTCATTGGCTCTACATGCTGTTGCATGCCCCAGTCTGTGGTCTTCCTACCTTCTGCATCATTGAATGTGACTGCGCCAACCTGAAGAGGGACTCATGGGCTAGTATCAGACTTACGGACTTGAGGTGGGTCGAGTTGTTTTCTCCATACATAATGACTTCTTGATATAAAACTCTCTCTTACACATATATGAGTGTCTCTGAATTTGTTTCTCTGGTCAACCCAGTCAAGCACAGTCACTCTGAGTCAGGACGACTCAACAACACTTACCAACAATATATCGATGGTTAGCAAGCGTTCATACCCCATTTCAATTCTCCTCAAAGTAAGCAATAAATTTAATACACGTCAAACTCCCACGATAGCTTGTCACATGCATGACTAACAGTGGCCAAAATATTCCTGAAGAGGACAAAAAGGTCAGAGGGGAGGAGGCCCCCTAGCAATTACGAACTAGTAAGTGTTTATTATAAATTAAATGAGGGCATTATGGCTTTGACAACCTGTAGATGAAATGACTAGTGGAATCGATCCGTGAACCCAAAACAGAACCATGCAGAAATGAAAACTTGACAGAAAGCAGAGGTGGCTTTACAACCAGAAGGAAAAAGGTGGGATTTGCAACAGATAAGGTTGGAGTCCTTGGTTATTTATGTGGGGGGGGGGGGAGCACAATTAGAATCTTACTTTAAACCACATACATGCAAGTGGATTCAAAAACTAGTGTTTCAACCAAAAAGTGAGGGTTTCAAGTAAAAGTATTTGTAGAAACATAGAAGATGATCTTTATGACCTCCATTAATTACGAGTTTCTTAATTAAAATATTAAAAATCATAGACTATAGAGGAAAACGGATGCATTTCACCACCAAACCAAGTTCACTGCCATCAAGTTGATACTGATTCACAGCAACTCACGCTACTTGTCAGGGTTTGAAACCGGCCTGTGGGTTTCTTTGTAACTGTAGCGCCTCATCTTTCCCTCTTGGAATGGGTGGTGGTCTCAAGCTGCTGACCTTCGGGAACACAGCCCAATAGCAACAAAACAAAATCCTCTCAGCAAACTAAATTGAAAAGACCCACGACAGACTCAGTGAGGGGTATGCAATATATTTAACAAAGCAGTGTGTGTTTTAAGTATACACCTATATACAACTATACTATCTATATACTGGGCTGAGCAGAGCTTTCATAGTGCACGTTTTTCCCACTAGGTGAGCATTGAGCAACTCACTCTGAGTTAGTGCACCCAGTGGCATCGCCTGGGAATTTTTCAAGAAAGCAGTTTCATTCAAACCTCATTTTTTCGTGATGACTGATTTAAGAAAATAGCATGGGGCTGTGGAATTGTGCTTCCAGCTCAGGAAAAATGCTGCAGAAACTGTTGGCGATGTTGAACGCAGCTTACAAGGACAGCTCTATGGGGAAAACCTCAAAGGTATGAGTGGTTTTCTCATTTCAAAACAAGTGAAGTGTCGATTGATGGCAAACCTCATTGTGGACATCAGTCAGCTTCCTTGAACAGACAAAAATGTTGATTCATAGTGCATGTGGAGTTCATTCCAGCAGGTCAGACTGTTAACCAAGCTTTCTATTTAGAGGTTCTGAAAAGGTTGCATAGCAGTGTGTGATAGATAAGTCCTGATTTGTGGCAGACGGGGACTGGTTTTGCCACCACGGCAATGTCCCTGCTCATACAGCCATCTTAGTGCGCCAGTTTTGGGCAAAATACAGCTGGCCTCTCTTGCTCACACCTTACTCATCTGACCTCACTCTGTGTGACTTCCTTTTGTTTCCATGAATGAAGAGGGACATGAAAGGATAGCAATTTGACAATGTAGAAGAGGTGAAGAAAAAAGCCAGGCTCCTCTATGAGGAAAACAACAAAGCCCACATGGAAGAAGCACACCAACCTGTGTGATCATGTGGTG
The DNA here is from genome assembly GCA_004026705.1 of Nesogale talazaci. Lineage (NCBI taxonomy): Eukaryota > Metazoa > Chordata > Mammalia > Afrosoricida > Tenrecidae > Nesogale > Nesogale talazaci. The sequence goes on along the minus strand of PVJH01018510.1, from coordinate 28,346 downwards.
TCAACAGGAATAGGTATCAGAAGTTCAAAAACAAGCAATCGAATTGACACGATGAACCGTAGGCAAAATGGAAACCCCAAACCCACCTATAAAATAACTGATCCCTCACAAAAGGGCTCCACGGACGACAGCAAGGCAGTAATAAATATTTCACACCCAGAGACTGGGAGACATTTTGAGAGCCTGCTAATATGAAACGCTGGTGGAGGCAGAGCAGTTGGGACTCCCCGACTTAAAGAGCCTTAAAGCGCCTCTTGGACCCGCAGTGATACAAAAGCTTGTTTATTTCAAACTTGTTCGCCACCGGAGCCCCGATGGCACGGGGGTGCGCACACTCGGCTACTAACTCCCGAAATTGTTAGCACCGTGGAAAATCGGAGACAACCAAAGTCGCCGATGAGGAGAATGAGTCAATCAATCGCCAGCCGTGTGTACAATGAAAAGCCCACGTTCAGCTGAGCCCTGGTGGCGCAGTGGTTGTGTGCGGGACTGCGGCCCACAGGGTTGACGGTTCAAATCCAGCAGCAGCTCTCCAGGAGCAAGGCTGGGCTTCCTACTCCCACCAGGGCAGTGATTGGGTGGGTTGGGGGTGGGGGGTGGGAAGAGAAGTCCATGTTCAACAGTTATGAGTGAACAAAACTGTAGGTATGGATATGAACAAATGTCAAAAAGTGGATATTGAACAAAATAAGAATCATCTTCAGAAACATATACATAATGATCATGTATATGCAGTTAAACTGTGCTAAGCAGTATGACATCGTTTATGGGTACACTGGCATACAGAGGGTGAGGGAGGAACCCAACCATGGCACTGTTCCCTACCAGCTTCCGTATAGTGGACACTTCTAGAGGTGGCCTTCTCAGTCTTCCCCACACCGCAGCCTTGTCACACAGGTCCTCATGTGGTGGGGACCCCCAACCCTAACATTGTTTTCACTGCTCCTTCATAGCTGTCATTTTGCTGCTGTTATGAATCATGAAATTCATGATTGAAATATCAGATATGCAGGATTAGGTGACTCCTGTGAAAGGCTCATTCACCGCCCCCCCCAAGAAGGGTTGTGACCCACAGGTTGAGAACCCCTGTTCTAAAGGAAACAGGGCTTTGGGAGTAAGACACCCTGAAAGATTGGCAACCATCTCTGTCACACTGCATCGACAAGGAAAATCCAGAGTGGGATTACCCTGATACGATTACTGCTTGTAATTGTTTCCAAAGTGATGAAGCCATACAGTGAAACTTCAGAAAAGGCATCTGTAAGATTAAAGACTCAAAATGGTCCCAATTCTCGTTTTCTTATTTCACAATTTCCAAATGTGTCCATGTTGCAAATAAATAAGTAATCGAGATCTAGGCACACCGTATAAATACTCTGTGTGGTGTACATATGTCATTTAGATTTCCATATCATAGATGCAGGTAAAGATTGGAAAGAAACCTTGGAAAAAGCTAACAGACTTTTAAGCTAGAAGAATCTGGGGGTAATATTTCTGTGCGTTTCAGATTTCAACTTTATAGATGGAAAATGTTCAATTAAATGTCTTAGGTATTTCCTAAAACATCTTTCTTTGGTAGAAAAAATATAGCAGCACAGATTTGAACAAACAGTATTCTCGCCGCGCAGAGCAGGAAGGCGTGAAGTCCTTTGAGGTCTTCTTCGCTGCTCACAGCTTTCTGGGAAAGATCCACGCTAAGCAAACAGGCACATTGCCGTCTGACTGGGTCAAATCACCTTTGGGACCCGACTTTCCAGGCAACCGCAGTGGAGAAGTGGGCCGTGGGGGCGATTCTTCGCTAGCCCTTTAATGAAGGCGGGGTTCTGCCACCCGATTGTTCCATTCGGGTCTCAAATCAATCAGATGAAATTCACCTTTCACGTGGCCTGAATCCTGATAGCTAGGCACACCCGAGAAGTAATTTAATCAGCTCGGGTGTAGATGAGCGCAAACTCAAATTAGCTCCTGAAAGAGCTGGTCTTTGAGATAGCTGTGCTTTTCCACTTCAATGCAAGAGCTGAGCTTCACCAACTGGCGAGCTGGAGGCGTTATTAAAAATTTAGTGAAAGAAACAAAGGTGTGCTCTGCGGTCTCCTGTTACCCTTTCTACGGTTACTCCGGCAGACAAAAAGCAGAGCGGCTGCTTCATGAATAATGTGACACGGAATATTCACATCTATTTTTAATGGAGTCAAGCAATAACATTAAGGGAGATATTTGCAATCTTCAAATTTCACACGGCAACCGGTGGCAGTAATTTGTTTTGATTCTGCACTGGGAGATAGCAAGATATATATTTCTCCGACTTTACTTCAAAATGATCACACCTCAGGAAGAGCATCAGCAGGGATTATAAAATGAACCCAGAGGTCTAATTTCATAAGGAGGGAGCAGGGTAAGACCTGGCCCTTAGATTTCAATCCGTTCAACTGACCCTTCAATCTAAGTTCTTTTTTACCCCCAAATCATCAGCCAGCAAGCTTGGGGGGGACGCATGACTTGGGTGGGAAGGGAGCCTCTTCCACACTTATTCACTGGCGGTCTCTCCGAGAGCATGAGAAAGCCACTCCCAGGTGTGGAGGTCATTCGTCCGAACCCCTATCAGCTCTGGAAAACAGCCTCCAAACTGCCTTACAGGTAAACAATAGGAGGAAGCTGACAAGGAAAGTCATGGAGTTGAAAACCAAATTAAGACAGCCAATGACTGAGATTGGAAGGGGCTGATGAGAGCAGTGTCTTGCCCATGCTCCCCGAACCACGAACTCTGAGAAAAAGTCCTGTTGCCTGGGTGCTCAGAGCCTGGGTGCTCCAGCAAGTTCTCTTTGCTGTTGGATGGCAGAACTGACTCACAGGATGAAGCAGACGTTTAATTTCTCTGCTTACTCAGTTACCATCTCAACAGATGTTGACCTACTGTGTGCCGGCAAGAGTCCGGGTAGTGCAGTAGTTACCAGTTGGGTTGATAACCACAAGACAAGGGTTCAAACCTCTCAGCAGCTCTGCAGGATATAGACAAGACTTTGTACTCCGGCAACTAAAATCTCAACAACCCACAGGGACAGTTTGACCCTGTCCTATAAGGGTCCCTATGAATTGAAATCAACTTGATGGCAATTGAGTGTGCCAGGCACTATTTGGAAAACCACAGACACCATGGTGACCAAATCAAGTTCCTCAGGGGTATTCCACTCACTGCTGCATCCCCAGACCCTAGAACAGGGCAGACATATGTTGGGCACTCAATCAAAGGGTGTGAAGCCAGGCTTCACAATGGACGATGCATCCCCACAATGTCTGCTGGGACATGCTAGCGCACAGGTAGCTGGGATTTAGGCCAGAGTCTTAGTCTGAAAAGTCCAGACTTTCCCACAGGTGGGATAGAAACAGAACCAAGCCAGACCCGATTTGGCTGCTCCTCAGACATAAATCTTTTGGACTCTGAGTGACACAAGTCCTTTGCACTCAACTCCAATCAAACTCGCTGCCATCAAGCCTATCCTGACACAGAGGGACCCTATAGGATAGGATTGAGATGTCCCTGTGGGTTTTGGAGACTGGAACCCTTTGAATAGAAAGCCTCATCTTGCTCCCACAGAGTGAACGTTGATTTTGAACTGCTGACCTTGCAGTTCACCACCGAGTATTGCATATTCGCTAAGCTGCCAGAACTCCTGTGCACTCCACTGTTAAGCTCAAAATGGAGGGTTCAAACCCACCCATCAGCACCATGGCAGGAAGATCAGTGAGGTTACAGACCCCTGTGGAACAATCCTTGTCTGTAACGCCCTGGGCTGAAATCTACTCTGTGGCAACGACACTGTTTTTGGTCGTATCCATCTTTAGCTCTGTCACTTGCCTTAGGGGAACCAACTAACCAATCTCACACTTGCTCTCTCCTTCAATCTCCAGAGCATCAAAGCAGCCAGGCTTGGATGGGATGTTAGAACCAGCTCTATATTTTATGGGCAGAGAAACCAGGAGGAGGGGAATCCATGGACTTGTCCAACTACACAGGGTTCCCATGACAGAGCCTTGACTAAACCTCTAGTCTAGACTGAAGACCTACCTGTGTTTTCCTTAGTCACCTGGGAGTCTTCTGGTCTGAAAAAGCATCTTTGAAATTATCAGGGGAAAAAGTCTCTGTGTATATGAGACCATCGGTGATAATCCTCTAAGTATAGTTTTAAAAACTTGCAGGTTTTCCTGTTAAGGAGAAAGTGTTTCTGAGGCAGAAAGAAAAAGGCAGGTGGACACGTAGGCCATTGGAGTCTACTCTTTTCTAAAACTAGTTCATTTGCTTCATTTTGTATTCCACTATATGGTATGGAGTCCCCTTCAAGGTGCCCTGGGGGCCCCGGGGGTTAAGGCTCAGTTGCTAACCATAATATTGGCAGTTCGAACCCACCCGCTGCTCCTCAGGAGAAAAATGAGATTGTCTGCTTTCATAAGGATTCACAACCCTGGAAACCTTTGGGCAGTTCTACCTTGTCATCTAGGTCACTATGATTGGCAATGTATTTCCCTTTGGTGCCAGCTTCCCCCACAGACTAAGACAAAGCAAAGGTCTTTCTCAAACTCTCTGCCTAAATAAAAGGCAGCCTATGAAGAGTCATAATATTTTATTAACTTAAAACATCACTCTAATAAATATATATTCACAAACATAATGCACTCCACAGTATCTAAAAAAAAACATTTACAAATGCTCTCAAAGTAAAAACACCACTGTTTTTTTCCCTCTGTGGTATACATGGAAAGTCAGAGATGAAGACAGACTTCATTCCCTGACAACTCAGACATTTCAACAGTTAAAAAAAACAACCGAGAACACACACAAATCTTGTAAGTGAACGCTCAGCTACTTTTCATTTTTGCTTGATAAAATTCAAAAGGGGCCAAAGGCAAGTTCAAGATTCTGTGCTGTCTTCTCAGGAGAAGAGGATCCGCGGCCGTAGCATGGTGGTAGTGGTGCTGGTGCTGGTGCTGGTGGTGCTGGTGGCGGCAGTGGTGGTGAGCTTTGGAAGGCAGGACTGTGACTTGAACCTCTGACTCCACAGAAGCCAGCACAGAGCCTGGTGCCATGGTCAACAGTGGCCAATCAACGCTTGTTCAGTGAATGAGTGTTTTGTGACAATGTCTCTCAGACTACCTGCAGACCGACCCTCCAGGGAGTCTTGAGTTCACCTCTTTTTGAACCAGGTCCAAAGGTGCATCTTGTCCTTTCCAAATGGTCGGCGCTTCCTAACTCAGGTTCTGAACTAGCTTCCAGTGGGAGAAAAGATTTCTCCAACATGTGCAAGCAATATCCCAGAGTAAAGGGCCAACAGACTCCCCAGAAGGACAAATGAAAACCTTTAAGCTTTCTCTCAATAACACACACACACACACACACAGACACACACACACACACGTCCACCTTATCAATGTGGATCCCTCCTCTGTCACATACGGATTCGGAAATGATCAGGAGAAGGATCTGAATCTGGTGGGCTTTCCCGTCTGTGTATGCAGGGCTTGGGACCTGAGCTTTTACAGGACCCCACGCGACTTGGAGGCTGCAGGTATAGAGAAGCCTTCTCGGTTTGGACAAAGTCCAGCCAGTCCCTCTGCCCAGATTGTAAGGCGAAGGGTGAGCACCCTGGTTGCCTCTGCCCACGGGGCGAGGGGCCTGAGAAGTCAGAAGTGGCAAGGGGAGGCTGCCCTCTGTAGTGTCATGAAACTGCTGGTCGTGGTCAGCCAGGGGGCTCATTTGAGCCCGTGCTGTGTCTCCCGGTGCCGCCGGAGGTCCACCTTCCTCTGGAAGCCCTTCCCACACAGGTCGCAGCCGAAGGGCTTGAAGCCTGTGTGCTTGCGGCTGTGGGTGATGAGGTTGGAGCTCTGGCTGAATGCCTTGCCGCACACCTGGCACTTGTGGGGCTTCTCACCTGTGGGGGAGGAGGAAGCATGCGTTGGTGCCACAGCTCCAGGGGTCTCCCAGGCTCTTGACGGCAGCTGGCTGCCCCACAATCTGAAGCCGGCCAGGGACTTGCTGGGCACAGGGCTGCACGCAGCAAGCGGCAGGGAGGAGATTCCCAGCCTGCCACGCGAGCCCCGGCAAGCGAGAGAGGCAGCAGGTGATAGGGAGCTTTCTGAGTGGGGGGTTCCCAGCCAAAGGCCTCAAACCGTTTCCTGCTAAACGGAAACAGGGCAAATGCCACGTGCCCTCCCCAGATTCACAGCTGAAGCCACCCAGTCTTTAGAAGCTGAGTTCGCATAGAGCAGCTGTTCAGCTCAAGGGGCGGGGGCGTTTGTCCTCTAAGCCTTGTGACTCTCTTCTCTGTCACTCAGAGGAAGTTTCCAAATCTGAGTTTCCAAGTGGGGACTGGTTTGTATGGACCAGTGAGTCTGTCCTCTTTCTTGCTCTTGAAAGCCAATGGGATGTTTCTGAAGCATGGACGGTTCTCAAAGTCTCATTTTTAAAATGGACTTAGGTCACGACCATGACTTAACGTCATTGAAGCTTTCCTGCCTTGATTTTACTTTCTTTTTACAAGCTGTTGATCACAGAATTCCTGATCTCTTCATCATAAAAGGAGCCCTGACAGCCCGGTGGATGACGAAGTTAAGTTGCTAATCAGCTAGTCCCAGGGTTAGCAGTTTGAAACCACCAGCTGCGCCAAGGGCGAGAGATGAGGCTTCGCTTCCATCCAGCTCTATTCTGCCCTATAGGATCGCAGTCAGTCAGAATTAATTCAAGAACATCACTATAAATGAATGAATAAATTACCAACTATGGACACACAAGGATTTTGCCATTTCCCCCTAACACGTGGACTAGTCAACATTTGGGTAAAAGACAACATGGTTTTCCAGAGAGCCCTAACATGGCATGACAGCCAGGGCCCAGCTTTGGAAAGAAAATGCAAGATAGATAAACTTTCCTTTGGGGAGCCCCAGGTCTTTGAGCCCTGCCTCCCTGTCTTCAGGCTTCAGATTTCCTTGATAATGACTCACCCATCAAAGCTTATCCTATCCATGAAGGGTCAAACAAATCTGAGAAACGAATTCTAGCTATAATGTAAATGTTTGATAAGGGCTTAATGTTTCATGCCGTTAAGGTCCTAGTTGTATTTCTTTGATAAACATCTTGAATAGCATTATTCCAGAGGAGTGAGTTGCGTGGACATTTCAAGTAAAGGGCATGATTCGAGTCAGGTATTCTTCTGGGTTTCTTTCCCTGTGAGACATCTACATATCACCCACATGCTCTCAGCACCTTTACAAACATGAACGGTGGGTGTTTAGAACCCACTAGCCTTGGTCCTCCACCGGTATTACTATTCTGCAATGAAACTGTCAGAAAGGCGGTCTTGTTAACTATCAATGAGGGTACCCCTGTGATCACATAATCCAAGTGTCAAGGAAAGAGTTCAAGCTCCACTGCTGGATCATTCCAGTCAGGGAGCCCTAATTTACTCTGTCTGCTCTTTCATAAATCCCTCGATCGCTCTGACTTGCAGGGTGATAAAAATAGCTCTTTTTTGGAGGCATGCTGTCCCTCGTGGGTATCCATAGGCCCCCGACGCAGGCAGCCCCACACACAATGGATCAGACTGAGGTGGTCCATGGGGTTTTCGTGGCTGGTTTCTGGAAGTGAGCCACCACAGTTTCCCTGCTGAGTCTGTCTTCCTCTGGAAACTGCTTCACAGCAGCAGGGTCCCCGCCAGCGGGGGCGGTGCATGAGGTGCGCTGGCAGGAAATGGGACCCGTGACTCCCAGGTGGAAGGCAAGAAGTCTAGCATGGAACCACAGGAGCCTCACTTCCTCCCACTTGAGGGTGCAGAAAGGATCAAATGAGGGCTGAACCTGAGCGCGCGTGGTATATTATGAAGTATGCTGACAGGTGATTAGTGATCATTGTTAGGGCCTGAACTGACTGATGCTTTGAAGAGCACTCCTCAGTGAATAAAAATTTCCTTTGGCCCCCTACCTCTTCGACAAAAGGAAGCTGAATATGCTAAACCGTGGTCAAGAGCGCGAACATCTGAGGTCAAGCTGACTTGAATTCATTGGAGGCCTGGCTGTCTGACCCAGGATGGGTAGTGAGTGATTCCTGGGGGTGAGAAATAATCGCTACCTCCCAGAACATAAAATGCGATCATGCATTTGTAAAGTACTGAGCAGATAGTTTAGAAAATACCAACTTGCTATTTTCTCCTCTTTGAAATCAAGAATAAGTTCTGACTCCTAAAAATACAGCCAGAGGCCACACAGGAACCCATCCCCCAGAGCCCAGGCGGAAGCCCTAGAGAAGCCCTCCATCGCTAGGTAAACATTTAAAGCAACACTCTGCGAGGACCCTGGAGCTTCAGATTTCATCTCAGCAGGCAGCAGTAGGAGCAGCTGCTAAACGCTAGGGAAAAGAAGGTGGGGGAAGGCTTTTTCTAAGGACAGAGAACTTGCAAACGGGCCTTTAGACAAAGGCCCAAATCAAAGCTCCCTACTGTAAATGAACCTTCCAGGGAAGCTGCTTTTCGTTGTTGCTTTTTCTTTCACGCATAAGCAGAGATGAATTTAAATCCCAGCTGGAAAGCTTCCTCCACCACTTCCTGGGGCCAGAATGGAAAGGTGAAGTATGTTGGCCTCACCCCACCTCCCCACCCGCCTTCCAGGGTGCTCCCGGCAGCTCACCAGTGTGGATGAAGGTGTGCTTCTTCATGTCTGACTTCTGGTGGAACCTCTTGCCACAGTACTGACAGGGGTAGGGGCGAGTGTCCGAGTGAATGAGCAGGTGGGTGGACAGGGTGGATGACCTCTTGAAGCTCTTGCCACAGATCTTGCAGTCAAAGCTCCGTTCCTGCAGGGAGAGGATGCACCCTTGCTGCCCCCGGGCTGCCACTCTCCTCCCCTCCAGCCCCACAAGTCCCCAAGGCCAGGGCTCTTTCCTTTCCTGTCTCCCTTCCACGGAGCCCCCAGCCTCTACCCTCACCACGCTTAGCCACTGCCCTTTTGACACTTGGTCTACCACAAAGCACTTTTCACCTAGGACACTCCACACCCTGTGTCCAAGACTTGCTCTTTCTTTCTTTCCAAAACCCATGAAGCCTCATTTGGACGCCCTCCCGACAGCAGATTTCAGCTTAAGTCACTTGGGCTGTCTCCCGCCCCTCTGGCCCCATCCTGGGGGAGGTGGGTCTTGCTTTCTGAGGGGCGGCAGGCAGAGAAAGCTGCCCGGCAGCGGCGAGGGCGGAGGGTGGAGCGCGAGGCTTGGCTCACCTGGGAGTGCACGGCCTTGTGCTGCTCCAGGCTCACCGCGTGCCCAAAGGTCTTGCCGCACATCTCGCAGGCGAAGGGTCGGGTGCCGCTATGCGACCTGCGCACATGTACCTCCAGCCCGTGCGGCGTGGAGAAGACCTGCGGCGGGCGGGGCGGAGGAGAAGGCCGCTGAGAGGGGCCGCGGCGCAGGGCGGGCGCGGGCCAGGGGTGGGCGCGGCCGCGCGGGGGTCTCACCTTGCTGCACTTGATGCACTTGTAGGAGCCGCCGCCCAGCAGCAGGCGGGTGCACAGCAGCTCCGACTCCACCTTGACGCCCGCGCCCTTGTCCGCGTGCAGCCCGTGGCCGCGCTCGTGGTACATCCCGCCGGCAGCCACCGGCCGCTCGAACTGCCCCGCCGCCCCGGGCCCGAAGTGACCGTAGAGCCCCAGGCCCGGGCCGCCGCCGCTGCCGCCACCCCCGGGCGTCCCGGGCCCCGCGCCGCCGCCGCTGGCCGTGCGCTCGGGGCTATACAGCGCGGCCGGGTGGCCAGGCTCCGGGGCGCGCTCGCAGAAGAGGCCGAGGCCCGCGCCGCGCTCCAGGGCCGCGCACGGCCGGTAGCTCTGCACCAGGTGCCGCAGGTCCGAGCCGGCCAGGCCGCTCCACGAGTATGGCTTGAAGGACAGCGGGAAGGTCTGCGCTTCGTCCAGGGACTGGCACACCGACTTCTCCGAGGCTGTGGAGGACCAAAGGGGGATCCGATGAGACCTAGCAGGGCGGGATGGAGGCCACCCGGCAGCGGCTGGCTGTCCACCACCCAGGCAGAGCCGCATTCTGATAACTGAGGGGTCAGGTGGGGAGAAGAGTAAAGTCTTTACAAGGCTTTCTTGGTGTCTGAACCTTTAGAGAGCGGCCTTGCCACGCCGTACCCAACCATGGTCTGGGGTTCCGCGGACCTGGGCCGCTCTCTCTTGGCACCTCTGTGTTCCTATTTTGACTTTATTTGTTGCTGTCCTAGGCTTAATGAGGAAAGAGAGGGACAACCAGTAAAACAGAGCCCCAGTTTACCGGAGATTTATCTATGTGGGGAATGGAAAGAAAAGAACAAAACGAGAAGGTGTCGGAGTTCCTCAAAGTTAGGGACCAGTGCTGGCAGCAAAAGGGAAGCGGCTTTCGGTTTGAACGGCAGGTCAAATACACCCCATTCCCACTCCTCTCCTAGTCTGATCAAAATCCTCACACATAATAACCTACACTTAGTAAATATCATCACTATCGCCGAGCAGAATAGCTTTCCCGAATACACAGTCTGGTGCCTCCCCCACCTCCCCCTACCACGTGAATTTTGCTGAAGCCAGATAAGGATCGCGTGTATGTGTGTGTGTATGTGTGTGTGTGTGTGTGTGTGTGTGTGTGTGCGCGCGCGCGCGCGCGCGCGTCCTCCCGGCACTTATGCACTGACAAATCTGTACACACACACTCCAAGCTGACCAGTCCAGGCTGGCCGCCAGAGTGAGAGGCTGCACCCTGCAAAGCATGCCACTGCACCCAGTCCTCTCAGGACTGTGGCCTAAGAGCCCCTGGGTGCTACATCTGTGTATGAAGACCTTACTATGTTTGGCTTTAGCCAAGTCTAGAACTGTGTCTTCAATACAGCCCGGAGCTGCTTCCTTACAGGGTCCGGACCTTTATCCCCGCGTAATGTCCACCCAGGCTAGAAATGAAAGCAGGCAGCCGACCCCGTGGCTGGGCCAACAGAACAGTTGAAAAAATGAAACAAGCCCCCAATTGGCGCTAGTGATGAGCCTAAGACTGAGATTTTCACTCGGGGCCCCTCCTTTCCTCTCAAACACCCAAATCTGCCAGGCTCACCTTCCCCTTAACGCTCCAGGTCTGTTTTTAAAAGTCAGGCACGCTTTTGCCTCAAACGGCCAGGGATTAGGTTTCGTTTGTGGGTCGACATCTGGATTCGACGTCTCTGGGTTCTTAGGTGCCCTGAGTCTATCCCAGCCACTATGTGCACGATGAGTCTGCTCTACCGTTCTAATCATTGCCTATGATGGAATCCGGGGAAACGAAAGGTCCGCGCTACCGCAGTTCCTAAGTCCTAAGTCAGCTCCGGGCAAAAAAGTGTCAGGAACCGGCGGCCATGGTCCTGAAAGGACGCTGCCCATCCGTTGGGCAAGCTGTCCCAGTCGCAGAGCGCCGAGAGCGGCCAAGCCCCAGCCCTGCCTCTGTGCACAAGCCCAATCCTCCCGAAAAGACCTAGGGCCATCCGGTTTCACTCTGTACAAGTCAGGTCCAAGGAGACCCCCCCCACCACTCCAGCCCCCAGGGAGTTCCCACCTGGAGACACAGAGGGCGACGGGGGCCTCCAGAAATCCTCAAACTCGGAGCTCCGATCGCAGACGCTGCCCTCGCAACTGCCCGGGGACGCAGAGGCTCCGTCGGGGGCCTCAGTTAGCGGCGATTCTGGGGACAAACGGCCGCCCGATTCCACGTCCGCCCCGCCCGCGCTTGAGGTGCTGTCTGGGGTGAGAAGGTGGGAGAGAGGGTCAGATTGGGCCTTAGGGTTCCGAAACTCCCAAACAGGGGCGCCCAGGCGTCCTCTTGCCTCCCAGCGGAGGCCGCTGCGGGGTTCGTTGGTGACGAGCCCGGGAGGAAGCCAGAGGGTAAGAAAGAAAAACAACAGCCGTAAGGGGGCCTCGGGTCGCCTGCCGGTTTCCCGGGAGAGGTGCGGTGGGGATGTAGGCAGCCCTGGAAGCACCCTAGGGCCCACAAGCACCCGCACCTGCCCGGCCCGGCGCTGGCACGTCCTCCTGGCGGAAGGCATAGTCGGGTCCTGGGGAGCGCGGCTGGTGGTAGCTGTGCGCCTTCTTGCTCTTGACGAGGAACGACCGCGGCATGGTGGCCTGGGGCGCTCCCGCGCCACTCCACCGGTCCCCGGAGCTGCTGTCAGGCCGAAATCACCCCCGAAAGCTAGCGCAGCCTCAGCTCGGCGGAAACCTGAGAGGAGGAGGACGGGGCGGTGCGGGTCAGCACGCTGGGGCCGCGGCCGGGACCGCCTGGCGGAGGACGACGCGACTCGGGAGGGGCGAGGAGGGCCTGCTGGAGGAGGGGCTTGGCCCCGCCGGGCCACGCTCACCAGGTGGCACTCGGACAGGTGGCGCGAGGCTGCCTCCGCGCCGCCGCCGCCGCCGCCGCCACAGCACAGCAGTAAAACCCATTGGGGCCGGTAGCACAGGCCCCCTCCCCTAGCCCGGCCCCCGGCCCGGCCCCTCCCCCTTCCTCCGCCTGCCTGGTGAGCGCCGCCCGACCGCGGTACTAGTGGGTGCCCCAGCGCGTCCCCTCCCTGCCGGTCTGGCTCCCTTGCGGCCAGGGGTGTTGGGCGGGGACGGGCGGGTCAGTTAGGTCCCGGGGTCGCGTCGGTCATGGAGGCCTGGCCTTAGGCCCGGAGTAAACTGCCGTGGTCCCCATTCGGGCGGGAGCCGCGGGAGCCCCAGGCGGACTGCCGAGCAGGACTCAGCGTCCGAAAGGATGCCGGGGCGCGAAGGGACCGGAAAGCGGTTGGGATGAGGGTGGCAGAGGACCGACCCCGTCTCAGAGGACCTAGAGTCTGGGTGCCGAGGGACCCCGGCTCGCCCCGCATTCGAGCAGCCGGCGGGGAACACGCTGGCTCCGAAGCCCGGGAGCAGTGGGCGCCTAAGTCAGGCGCAGACCACGGAGCTCTAACTTGTTCGGGCCCAGGTGCGAGGAGAACGCGCTGTCCGGGTGCCGGCGGAGCCGGGCCACGCGCCCTGGCTAAGGGCAGTGAGTGCCCGCGACTCCGCAGACCACCCACAAGGGCAGGGGCGCCCGCAGGGCCAGGGAGCCGGGGTCGGGGATCTGTCCACTGGGCCGTTCTCACTAACCCCCCAATCAGATCACCTAGTGCCGGTCGAAACTCGAGCCCCAGGGGAGGCGGGGCAGCGCCTCGCCTCCAGGTCGCCGCCTGGCTAGCTCCGGGGGTGGGACTAGCTGGTGCGGAGGCTTGGGACAAACATCAGCCTTCCTCCTGGAGCGAAGGCGACGGGGTCCGGTTCCCAGGGGAGCTGTCGGCTCGGTGGGCACGACCGTCCTCCAGCTGAGTCAGGAGGACTGGGGCCTTCGGGGCGGCCGGGGCGCCCCCTCCTCCGGCTGCGAGCCACGAGGTCCCTGGGCGAGACGCGAACTCTGCGTCGGCCGGTTGGTGGCCAGAATCGCTCCAATGGAGTCTCTCGGGACTCAACGCCTGGCGGGTATTCCACGCCCCACTGGGGCCCCGTGTATTCCGGGGAAGAGCAGGCGACAGAACTGGGAGGAAAGACGGCAAGGACGTGTTGCAGAAGCCCAGCGACGTGTCCCGCGCCCTGAGCGTCCGAAAGCCCCAAGGGCCGAGGTGCTCCCAGCTCCTAAGCAGGGGTGGCCGAGGGTCGAGGGCTTCGGGACGCAGTCGTCCGGAGTCCCAACGGCGCCGCCCCTTTGTGCTTGGAGACGTTACCAACGCCGGAGACGATCCCTTCACCACGCAACTCGCGGTTCCGTCGCGCCGAGGGCCCCGCTGCGGCGTGGGATGGCGCTGCTGGGGGTGGGGGACCGGGAGCGGTGCGGGACGGGGAGGGGAGGTGCTTGAGTGACACAAGGCTGCGGGCCGGGCGCGTGGGAAGGTGACCTCGAGCAGCAGCTGGCAGCCGGGGGCGGGGCGGTCCCCTCGGTGCCCGCGGGCCAGCGGGGCCCCTCCGCCGGGTCATTGCCCGGGTTGGCGGGAGCCGAGGCGCGGAGGGGGGCGGCCTCCCGGGCACAACTGCCGCCACCTCCACCACCAGATGTTTCCTTCCCGGGCGGGCCCCGCTCCCGGCGGAACGATCCCGCGCGCGCCCCCCGTCTCCGGGCCCGGAGCCCCGCCGCGCAGGTCGTTAGGGAACTCGGGTCGGGCGCGGTTGGGGGTCGGGTGGGAGGGCTGCGCGCGCCCTCGGGTCGCCCCCGCTGCGCCCGTGCCGGGCCGGTGCCCGCGGCCGCCCCCGCCAGGGAGGCACGGAGCCGCCGCGGCGGACTTACCTGCGGGGTCAGGGCGCGGGCACCGAGCTCCGGGCGTTTCCAAACCGAATCTTGCTTTCGGGAGAGACCGCGCTGTTTCTGACTTAAAAAAAAAAAAAAAACACTCACACAACAAGACTCCTCCAGCGCTCAGCCCCCAAAACCACAAGCTTCACTTCCTGAGCGTTACGGAGCAGCTCGCCGGCTCCCCGACCCTACCCCCACCCGGCCGGGCTCCGGCGGGACTAGGCTGGCCCTCCAGCAGCCCGCGCGCCCCTTGGCGGCCCCCCTGTTTGCTCCGTCGGATGGCGAGGGAGGCGGGGGACCCAAGCGTTAGAAATGACTGGAAAGAAAATGTACTATTCTTGGCTCCTGGGAGACTTCCGCAGCGAGAAGAAGTCACAGATTCAGGACACAGATTGACTGGAGCGGCGGAGGCGGGGATGGGGGTGGGGGGGAGCCCGCTCTTGCCTCCCCCTCCCCCAACCCTGCGGCCTGCTCGGGCCCAGACGCCCCCGGGCCGCGGCTGTGAATCAGCGGCTCCCGGGGCCGCCGGGCTGGAGCCCGACGCGTGGCCGCAGCGCCCGTCGAGAGAAACCTGCCCCGCGGCCCTGAAATAACTTGTTGTGGAAACACTTGGGGATAAATACGCCCAACAAGGCTGAAAATACCTTGACACCCAATCCCAGAGGTTTGCTCATTTCCCTTCGGATTTAGGTAATGGTTAAATTTGGAAGAGGTGGGCGAGCCCGAGCCCCCGGCCGAGAGGGCGCTGGCGGCGCGTCCCGAGGGCGCCAGGCGGACCCGGCCACCAGGCTGACGTGCCCTCCCCGCGCCTCACTCGCTGCGCTCGGCCCCCGGCCGCACCGCCCGCCGCTTCTTTCCGGAGGTCCGAGACGCGAAGTGAATTGGGGGGGGGCCCCTCCGGGGGGGCCAATCAGCGACCCTAGCCGGCACCGCAAACCCAGAGTAGCCGGAACTGGGGCACCGGCTCCTGCAGCCGTCTGAGGTCTCTACCAGGCCCCAGGTCTCTACCATGATGCCACAACTCTGATCCTTCTCTCATAATAATCCTCCTTGGCTTGGATTGTGTGTTTCATGAGGGCAGGCCCTGGGCGACTCATAGACCTGCCCCTGCAGGCAAATATCTGTGGACCGGGCAAATGAATGGATGGGATTAAGGGATTCATTCCAGTCCTCTAGTACTTTCGTTATCTAACTGATAACAAATTTGAAAACAAAGAAACAACCACTGTAATGTCTGATGCTATCTGTGTGCCGCGACCCAGATCGTGGGGACTGTTGTCTCTACTCAAAGTCAGGAGTGGGGTGGGCGCCAAGGCAAGGGGAGGAAGCACAGCGTTACTTTTCTAAATGGATTGTGCTAGATTTTTGAACTTTGCTTCATGCACAGTAAGTCTCCAGTGCCGATGTCCGGGAGAAGTGAAGTTGTCTGGGAGGAGTGAAGTTGTCCATTTTTTGCAAAATAGCCACCAGATGATAAATTAGCCCCCAATTGTCATAGAGTAGTCCTTAACTCTCTTGAAATAATGTTTCCACTTTGCATTGCAAATTTTAAAACCTCCTAAAATGGTTGACTGGCACAGCAAGTACCTCAAGCATCATTTAATAAATCATACATTTTATTCAGTGTTGTCTGTACACCTACTGTGTGCAGAATACTGAACTAGAGGTACATCTTCATGATCTGTTGGGCTGCCCTGCTCACCACACCTTTATAAATAAATCTCACCCCCAAGGATTCTGAATGCTGAATTAACTGAAGGGCAATTTAGGGCATTTTTGTTATGATTTTATTTCTAGGTGCTTTGTTCTAACCTGAAACTTCAAAAACTCTGAGCCTTCCCACACAGCTTCTATCCAATAGCCATGTTCCCAAAGAAAATGATCAAGGAGACAGAAGATCCTCTCTTACCAACCCAGTTCTAGAGAAAGGGGCAAACCAATGTCCTTGAACACTAGCAGGTTCAAAGTCAACATTTCTGAAAAGAGGCTGTGACTGTTCAGTAACTGTTCAGTAAAGTCTGGGAAGCTTGGGGGAAGGTTTGGAAGGAAGCAGAGTCACCCTGAGGGACTTAGAACCAGTCCCTTCCACTCAGGTGCAGGTCCTCTTGTTCTCTGCTGGCTTTCCTCAGTTCCTATCATCCCTTTAGGAGTTTTGTAGATAATATTGAGAGGGAGCTGGGAGAGGACACCAGCAGATGGGAGGTGATATCAAATGCCCTTTAATGTATTTGTTAATATTTTGAATCATATTCAAACGACTAAGTACTTCTTTAAAAATTTAAACTAATATGTGTGTTCCCCCAGCTCTATAGAATTGATGTGACCTTCTCACAAGAAGAGGGAGCGGAGGAGAAAGAACCTGGCCCCACAGAGTGAGGAAACGGCACTAATTACAGCAGGATTCCCTGACTGTGCATAGCTCCACCCAGCATTATCAAAGATAGCATCGAGGAAAAGAGAAGCCGGCCACCCCACCAAAACGCACATTTTAAAAAAGCAAAACAGAATCTGGGAAGGGGGGTGGGGAGAATCCATTTCTTTGCATCTGAAATGGATCTAAATGGTAAACAGATTGTAGGCTTAAGGCATAGTTTACTAAAATTAGGGGCTTTACAGATTTTTAAAAAGTTTATTAATGTCAGTAATTGACTATCTTTGCTATTAAATAAGAATACACATGTATCTTATATGTAGCTTGCATCTTGCAAAATAATATGTTGGTGACCTCGTAACAAACATTTTCAAATGCTGGGCGGTGGACAATTGACTGCAAGCAGCAAAGATCAAAATTTTTCTATAACGGAAGATCTGAGCGATTTAAAGAAAGTAAACTGTGATTTGGACATTGCTAGCCTCTTACTTAATTTTCACAGGGTTTTGTCGTGATCATCTGTGCTCTTCGGAGGAGGAAGGGTATAAGATCCTTAGTCATCCCAAAGACCATGCCCTCATTCCCAGCATCCATGGCCGCACTCTTTGCTTCACTTGAGACAGGCTATCAGGAGGGAAAGAGTTCAGGCTCTTTGAAGACAGTCAGATGCCGCTGTCACCCTGTTTTATCAGTTACCAGCCCTGTGACTTTGGACAAATGAGTCCTGTTTTTTCACCTGAAAAGTCAAATAATTAGTACATACCTTGCAAGGCTGTGGGGCAAAAATCAGATTTTTCATCTGGGTGGCAAGAATGGAAGACTGAATATTTCAAGTGAAGAGGGCCCTGGTTCAACTTCCCTATTCCATCTCCCACTTCAATGTCTTCAGCTCTGCTCAGGTAGGCTAAATGACAGAGTGTGCAGAGACTTAACCATTGCTTCCTTGTGTTTCCCTCCTTTCTTAATCAAATAGGCCAAGAGGAAATGAATCAAAGTTTTACTTTGATTTCTAGTTATTCTCTGTGTGTGTCTTTGCTTTTGGGGGAGGGTAATGATGAGACTGAGTAACTTGTTCCAGGCCTTAGTTTACCCATCTTTAACACAGGAAGCACCTCCTATGTGTGAAATGACACGAGCTATTGTTGAAAAGTTGCCATTGGAGACACACAGAAAGTTAAAGCCATGGTTTTTGTTTTCAAATCCATGTTTGATAAGCACAGTTTAAAAAAAAATGAAACAAGATGGGAGTAGGTGTGAGGCTCCTCTGAGAGAACTATTCTTTATAAGAAAGTTTATTTTCAATAGACACTTTTTACCATTATAGATTGTATTGCATATACAGTAATCTGATATTTGAAAAAAGAGAAAAATGCCGTCTCAGTCCTTTAAACTCTCTCCTTAAAAACAAACTCCCCCCAATATCATGACCTCAATTTTATTTTACAAATCTGACTATACAGAGCATGTGCACTGCTATAGGTAACAGTTTCCCCAAACCACAGGGAATCCAGGACAGATGAACCCCTCAGGACCGATAATGAGAATAGAGATATCAGGAGGGTAAAGGAAAGGTAGGGGGGTGAGGAAAGGGGGTGGGGTGGGGTGGGAACCGATCACTATACATAGTCCCTTCCTTGGGGGGGATGGACAACAGTAAGGGGGGAGAGACTGAGGTCAGTGTAAGAATGGGGGGTGGATTTATACATTATCGAGTGGGAATGAGGAGCTGATATCATGGGCTCAAATAGAAAGAAAATGCTTTGAGACTGATGATGGCAACATATGTACAAATGTGCTTGACGCAATGGATGTGTGTATGGATTGTGATAAGGAGCTGTAAGAACCCTCCCAAAATGATTTTTTTAAAAAAAACAGTAATGATACCATAGTCGTATATTCTTTTCTTTACACCAAGAATATCATTGTATTTTTCCTTTCTATCCTCCAATTTGCTTATTTCCTTTAGTAAACTATAGCTATTTTATAATTTACAAAATTTTAAAAAATCATGATGAATCCTCCCCCTTTGCTTCTATATTTTCTTTTGTTCTTAAATGCCGTAGGAAAAACTCTATCAGTCAGATTGTTATCATTTTACACAATCACTCCGGTCAAACTTTGCTTTCATTTTCAGTCTATTCAATAATGCAATAAAACCTTTTCTGGATAAAGTTTTCACTACACTTTGAGTTGCTTCCTTAGAATACATTTTTTTTAAGGGTGGGATTTTCTGAGATCAACAATGACTATTTTTATGGCTCTTTCTACACAGCAGGGCAAATGTCTCGGATGAGCCAATGCATGCCTATGTTGAGCATAAGCCGAAAGAATGGATAATGCTTAGCAAACAGTTTCCCCAAACCACAAAAACTAACTGTGGTAAAGTTAGACGACTGAGGGGACATAGAACTGGTCTTTGGTCTTTGTCTTCTTTGTTACCCAAAAGTTACTTGCTAAACACAGACCACACCCTGTCATATTACCATGGTTTTATCACAATATTAAAAGAATGAATTAACTTTTATAATTTACTTTGGATTAGCTCTCTTGGAAAGAAGTTACATACTCTCCCCATACACACACTCACACTTGTACAAATCCAAGGAAAATTATGTCATGCCTGAACTCAAATGTCAGACAATGTAACTCTCCCTGTGACTTTTACAAATAGCAGTCTATCAACACAAAAAAAGAAGCCAGCCTCAGTCAGAAAATGACTTGAGGCTATTATTGGTGATACATGCATTTTACCTTCATACACGATGGATGGGAAATGAAATACAAAGAGAAATACTAAGATACGTGAATCAATTTAAGACATGCTGTGATCAAGACCCAACCTCCTATTGCTATCCTGAACTGCTTCAAAAATTGAAGAACAACATTTTTTCATAAGGATTTCAGACCAAAATCTTTAAATCTGGTCAGAATTGAAAACCATAATCTATTAGGATAGCAATCCCTCCCCCCAACTTAGCTTTTGTACAAACGATTTCAAACATCTGAAGAGGAGGGGGGGGGCTTTCAGCTTTTTTGTCTTAAATTAGAAAACTGTCAGCCTCACCACATATGTATTTTTACATTGTTCCTAAGAACAAGTTGACTTTGAATCAAGTGCCCTCACATGTGTGGGCCGCATGCTATGACTCTTCATAGAAACAGACCCAGCGTGAACTTCTATGGAAAAAAAAAAGGAGTATAATTTACTTGGTGAATGGAAAATGTAATGAGAGAGAAAAACGCAAAATTATTTTTCTTCTGAATTTTTCATCATTTCCTCCAGGACCTGCCCCTGACGAGAAACCCTTCATCTCAAAACAGAAAAGGCCACTCACTATATTGTAACATTAAAAAAAAAATTGCTCACAAAACTCCGCTCCCCGCAGCGGGAGTGCCCCGCCCCGCCTCGATCTGGAGGAGGGGTGCGCGGGCAGGCTCCGAAGCTCCGCGAAGCCTCCTCCGGTGGGTGGGCGCGGGCGGCCGCGAGGGCCGGCGGAGGGGCAGTCCGTATCGCTGGCAGCCGCAGGCTGGCTCCAGGCTTTGGATTCCCAGCGCAGAGCTGGGGAGCAGGAACTGGTGATCCACGATCCAGGCCAGGCTGGTCACTCGCATCTGACAGATAAAGAACCCAGTGGCTTAAGGACCCCAGGGGCGGCAGCGAGCCGCTTTGGGACCCAGACCCAATCTGCTGAGTCTAAATCTTATCCCACCAAACCACAGTGGGACTGCCAGCCAGGCCAGGGAGAAGGCTTGGACCCTGCGCCTGGGACAGGATGGGGTGTTGGGGAGGATGGAGGGGTGGAGGGTGAAGGACCCGTTTCCTCCCCCCAGGCCCCACCTGAGCTCCCTGGCAGCGTGGCTGTGTCAGGACCAAAAGCCACAAGAAGCGGGGAGCCCGCGGACAGCAGCAAAGCGCACCGATGGCGATGGCGATGGCGCAGCTGTCGCCACCTGTTGCTGCTGCTGAGTGGGTTCTGATTCGGAGTGACCCTATAGCAGGGGTAAACTGCCCCTGTGGGTTTCCAAGAGCCTAACTCTTTCGCCTTGTTTTTCTCCCACAGAACGAGCTGGTGGTTTCGACCTGCCAACCTTGCAGTTAGCAGCCCAAAGTGCAACTAACCACTGCACCGGGAGGGTTCCTGAGCATCTGTAAAGAAGACAAAGCAGCAAAACAACCCTTCACATTCCATCATCCTAGCTCAACCTCTACTAACATTTTGGTACCACCAGCCACCACCAAGCCTGCCACACTCCCTTAAAAAATGAAGGAAGAATAGATTTGCTTTTTTTAGAAGAAGAAGAAGAAGAAAGATGAAAGAAAAAAAAGTTGAGATGGACATCTTATGTATTTTGATCCTGTTATGGGGATTGAATTATCTAATCGTTCATTTTAAAAGCCGTATTGTGATGTTTTGCCCTCTTATGTTTTTATGTTTACTGGGATGTTGAGTTGTCTCCCTTTTCTCTAATATAGGCTGTGATTTTTTTTTTAAAAATTGCATTTGGGTTTTTCCGTTGGTGGGATATTGCTTGCCAGGAGTGAATTATTGGGTGAAAGACTTTAAAAAAAAAAAAAAGCTCCAAATTCACTGCCATCAAGTTGGTTCTGCTCCCTGAAGACCAATCAGGAGTTTACACTGTGGCGCTGGAGAAGACGATCATGGAAAGTCCCACGGACGGCTAACAGGACAGACAGGGCTGTCGGAGAAGCGGCATGGCCAGCAAAGGCAGCGAGACTTGTACTTACCACCTTACCAAGTGGACTTACCACTTGGACTTACCTTGCACGTGTTGTCAGGAGACGATGGTCCCTGGAGAAGGGCATCGTGTTTGTGAAGCAGAGGGGCAGACAAAAAAGAGGGAAGACCTCAAAAAGCCGTGAGACTGCCAGCAACAATGGGCTCAAGCAGAGGAAGCCTGGTGAGGCCCGCACAGGACAGCCCTTGGTGGCTCGGAGCAGGAGCAGACTGGCTGGCATCGAACAAGAACTCTGCCCGAATAGAAAGCCTGCTCCCTCTCTCTCCGAGGGGCGAGTGCTTCTAACTGGCACTGACCTGTTGGCTCGCAGCCCCCAGGGCTCCTCTGTAACACAAACCAACAGATTGTTTTCCTGAATGAGTGCAATAATGTACACATCCATAGAGCAAAGTATCCATGCGGACAGGAGGCAGGCTGC
The DNA here is from genome assembly GCA_004026705.1 of Nesogale talazaci. Taxonomy (NCBI): domain Eukaryota; kingdom Metazoa; phylum Chordata; class Mammalia; order Afrosoricida; family Tenrecidae; genus Nesogale; species Nesogale talazaci. The sequence continues at coordinate 6,485 of PVJH01018510.1, read as the reverse complement.
AGTCATTAAAGGCATGACTGCATGCCCCATGCCCCATGGCTGCAGCCTGGACATTCTGACTCTGCCACTGGCTCTCTGTGAGACCTGGCACCCGCCCTCTCAGCTCTCTGTGCCTCAATTTCCTGGTGTCTAAGCATAGTTGTTACAATAACAGCCTACACAGTCAATGAGTGAATACCCGTAAAGCACAGAGTAGCACTCAGGAACCGTTAGGTATCATTGCTACACGCATTAGAGTTGCTTCTGGCACGTTATTACTAGCCAGTCTGATAGGCAGGCTGTGGAAAAACTTGGGATGGTTCCCCTTCCCCGGATCACCCAGCCGGGCGGGTGATGGAGTCTGGATTCAAATCAAAAGCCAGTCTAGCTCTGAGCTCCAGCCTCGGGCAGATTGCCGGCCTTGGGACAGCACCCTGTGGGTAGCAAGTTCCCTCACTTAGAGTAGCTTCTAGAATTTGCTAGGAAACAGTTTAAGATATATCTGACATCTCCAATCAGACGTGTTGCTGGAGGGATTCCGAGTCACGGGAGGTCTGGGGACCCAGGTCTTCCAAGACCACGCCAGCTGTCACTATGACCTACCATGTCAAACCGCCCATCAGAACTGAGCCCAGAAAGTGCAAGGGGGTCATTGCCTCTTCCTGAAACACACTTAAGTGCCCCCTGCTTTGGGCTGCCCTGGTGGTGCAGTGCATTACATGGTCAAGCCCACCAGCTGCCCCCTTCGAGAAAGATGAGGTTTTCTGCTCCCATAGAGTTACAGTCTCAGACACCCACAGAAGTTTCACCCTGTCCTATGGGGTCACTGTGGGTCAAAACTTGGGACTTGTCACTGTGGGACTTGATGGAGGTGAGGGGGCCCTGTTTGCAGGCACAGGCCCATTTAGCAAGAGGCCACCATAAAACTTTCATCTGAACTTTAATTAAAACACACACACACACACACACACACACACACACACACACACACACCTCCCAGCCCATCTTGATGAAGGATGAGCAGGGCTTCTGCGCACATCAGGGTTTTGCCTGTGTGCTTCCCAGAGACATGTTTTTCGGTGGGAGAGAGAAGGTCCTGGTGACCACAATGAGATGCCAAGGACAGCCCCCAGGTGGACACTGGATAGCCCAAAGTGCACGCTGGCTCACAGGGCTATGGAGGTTGGGAAGAGGCAAACTCAATGGAGGCCCAGAAGACGGAGAGGGGGAAGGCGTTTGTGGATTCAACAGATCCTTGCTGAGCACAGGTTGTGTGCAGGACCCAGGGCAGTGGGGTGGGGCTGGGGTTGGTTCTGTGCTCTGTGCCCTCACTGGTCGGTGGGTGGACAAGGGAACATGAACGGAAAGAAGAGATGAATGAAGCGCATTTACTGCCTGCCCTGGGCCTGCCCACGCGCTCACTGGCATCTGATCCTTTCTGACTCATGGAGACAAGACAGGACAGAGTGTGGGTTTCCAAGGCTGTCCGTCTTTACAGGACCAGAAAGCCTCCTCTCTCTCCCCCAGAGCTGCCGGTGGGTTCGAACTGCTGCCCTTGCAGATAGAAGCCCAACACACAACCCCCGATGTTAGGTCAGGGTTGCTTAAGTTTTTTTCCCTACCCCTGACCCCTTCCCCCTCTCCTCCACCCCCTCACCCCTGAGAATTAGGGAACACAGGCAAGTGCTGTCAGAAACCCCTCGGGTTCATCACTCGTGTGATTTTGAATGAACTTTGGGAGTTCACACACTTCTTATTGTTGTGAGACCCCTCCTCCCCCCACACTCTACACACTCAATTAGGGGCGCCCAGGTGGGGTCACGACCCACCGTGTCAGAAGCTTTGCTCTCCATGCTCCTCTGGCTCGGCACGCAGAGACTTTTCTCTTGACAGGTCAGTCCATTGCATAGTGTCTGCTACCCACCTGAGATTCATGTAAAGGGCTAGAGGTTAGGATTCTGCAGGATCAAAATATTCTACCAGTGGCAGGAAAATGGGGGGGGGTGTTTGTGTGATGGTGTGGGTGGTGTTTGCGTGCACGCCTGTGCAGATACTTTTGCTTCAGGTTTGGGAAGTGTTGGGCAGTTCGGATTACAGGAAGATGTTTGAGTCCATGCTATGCCTCAACCAAACCTTCTCACTCTTTCTGCGAGGATTCTTTGAGGAAGGAGGCAGGAAGTTACCCAAGAGCAATGTCTCCCATCATCCGTGATGAGCTATTCTTCCTCACAGGATCTGAAGTCCTTTCTCTGGAATTCTAAAAGGGGTTCTGGTGGACAGCGATGAATACATCCTTAACGACAGGTGTGTCTTCTGACACTCCATCGACAGTGTTGGTGTCACACCAAAGTGCAATGTGGTTAAAAACAAGACTTTGGGGGCAAGACCAGACGCTGTCTAGCAAGGTGTCAGCCGTCTCCTGGTCTGGCTTGCTCCATGGAGATGTTTCAGACTAGCCTGTCTGAAAAAGTGCATCAACTGATGTATGCACCCACTATTGTCCCTGAAAACTGCCTCTCCCCATTGACCTTTTCATAAATATTGAACGACAGGAGGAGATTTTACCCCGAGTGAAACTTTGGAAGGCAGTTGGCTGATGTGCTCTACATTTGGGCTATGCATTTAAAAGATCGTTCAAGGTCAGAGTCTGACCTGTGTGTAAGCGGAGGCATCTATCTAACCAGGACAGGAGGCCGTGTCAAAGAGGCCCTGTCTATAGGGGCAATCCAAAGCCAGGGCTAAGTCATCCCCCATGAAATTAGTTTGAGTCTACATACCACACAAATGAGACCCCATAGGACAAATTTGTTCCAAAAAATTTAATTCAGGAGAGTTTGAAGAATACTACATTGAACACACAGATTCAATCCCCACATAAAAGTTACTTGATTTTTTTTTCACCTTACCAGCCAAATAAGATCTCCTTTCAGGATATTTTGATGCAGCTAACAATAATAATAGGTAACTTTGAATAGTGCGACTAACTTTACCCATCTCTTTCAGAATAAAGTATGTGTTAAGCAGCTGGAGCTAATTAGACAAGAGACAGGCACACCATTGTTGTTTATCATAAGTGAGGAATATTACCCACTGTAAGTTGATTTTGTAAGATCCAACCTTTGGGACAGTGATTATTCCAGAGGACTTTATCAGGAGTTCTCAGTCAGAGATAAGAACTACATTATCTATATAGAACAGTGCTTGCTTTTCTATTTTCTGCAACTCATCTGGAGAGAAACAAACAAAACGTTTCTCTTGCTTAAGTGTAAGAGCAGCATTTACGATGGGGTCAGCTGGATGGAGTGTATCTTGTGTAGTTGCTTCTATACTAAGGTGACTAGACATCCCACTTTTTAACCATTTGTCCCGCATCCCTTGGTGTTTTAAAATTAAATAAATATATTACAATACTATTTCTTCATTCTATGAACATTTTTGTTGCTCCATATAGATCAAATTTTTAATCAAGAACCTCCCCCCTATCCCATTCAATCGTGTCCCACTTAGAATCTGGTCACTTGATTCTTTACCAGTTCTTCCCACCAGACCCCAAGTCTGAGAGAAGTCAAAGCCACGTGAAGGACAAGGAAGGTGTATACAAGACAAGTCATGTCTAAAGTCTATGTCTGCCTGGAAACTCCAGGCTTACACCACGCCGAACGAGCACACTGGCAGCACACATTTGCTGGCGATGGCGAGGCAGGCAGTGTGCTGGTTCTTTTGGCTGACAATCTCGTTGAACGCGCAGCGCCCACCTGAAGAGAGAGGCACTGCCATTATTCCTATTTGGTAGATGAGGAAGGTGAGACGCAGTGAGGTGACCTCGCCCATGGTCACGCAGCTATTCCATGAGATTCCAACCAAGTGAATTTGGCATGAACACCCACACCTCCATGGCTGACTCTGCTCCGACTTCTACCAGACATTAGGCTGCCTTTTTGAGGGGACAAACCAACAATCCCTTTCTTTGTAAGACTAGAACTGGAGCTCTCCAGCCGCTCTGAAAGAGCTCTGACACGAAAACCTTGTGGGCTTTTTTTCAATTTTTGAAACCTTTATTTTGATATAATTTACATGCACACATAAAATGCATACTTCTTAAGTATCCAGCTGGGTCAGTTTTTTTCCTTAGGCATAGACCCAAGTCAAGGTATAGAATGTTTCTAGCATTGGGGGCATTTTTGAGAACTCATAAACTCGAGACCCCTGACCGTGGCCAGTGGAGTCAGGGAGCCTCCAGGAGGCACCTCACATTCGGGATGTCATGCTGCCATCTTGCTTTGGGAACTGATTCCCAAATCTAATGGCCTCACTCAGAAAATCCCAGAAGTTCACAGCAAATGGGGTTTTCCATAGAAAAACATCAAACACAGACCTGGGGAGAATAGCCTGGCCCCCCTTCCTGCCACCCCCGCCCCCTCATTTATCTGTCACCCAGTTTCAAACTTGTTTCCTTGACATCCCATCCAGGGACCCCCTATCCCACCAGATTATTTTAAAACAAACACCTATACATATTTTAAGACATTTCTATAAAAAGTAAGGGCTCTTTTTAGCAAAAAGCTTTGCAGGCAGATGAAAATCACACCACATCTCTGATATCGGGTGGCCAGTCGACAATGGCTTTTCGTCGCTAATCTTCTGGGGGTTTCTTGGGTCTCAATTGGGTTCTGAAAAACAAAACACAAGCAAGCAGAAACAAGCAGACCGGCTGCCATCGGCGTGGCTGTTACCGGGCGATACTCTCACTTGCCGTGAACACGAGCAGTGAGATTGCCCGCTCAAAGCAGATCTTATCTTAGGTCCCCTTAATGACGAGTCATCAGTTCATTAGAAGCACCCAGCCACATCACTTAGTGCCTTGGTGATCTCAATCTAACCCCCCCCTCACCCAGATCTGACACCCCAAGGGCAGGGATGTTACTCATTAGGACAGAGAGATGCCGGTAGGAAAAGCTAGCAAGCAAACAAACAAAAAGAAACGAGTCACTGCTATCAAGTCCATTCTGACTCATAGCCAGCCTGGAGCACAGGGTAGAACTGCTTCTGTGGTTTCTGAGGCTGTCACTCTTGACAGGAGCAGAATGCCTCATCTTCCTCCCTGGGAGCATCTGGTAGTTTCGAACTGCTGACTTCGTGGTGAGCGGCCCAGCCAGTAACCACTAGACCACCCCTATCTAATGGGCTTTCATGCAGAGGACGGTGAGAAACCTAACAGCAAACCAAAAGCGCCCAGGGGACTGCTGGGGGAGCAGTGGCGCTCGCTCGCTGTCAGGGCTGCAGGGGTACAGCCCTGGGGGGATGGGGCACCTTTGGGAGGTGCTTAACCTTCGAGTCCTAGCACTGGCCTGAAATGTTATTTTTGTATATTTTTTGTCAAGATCTGCCCACTTTGGGGAAGACAGTCTTTCCATCTCTCTGGCCCTCCTCCAGGGCAGGCATCGTTTCCAAGGGACGGTTCTGGTGTCATCAAGGAACTCAAATCACGTGCCTTTTAAATGTGCTTTGAGTTTGGGGAAGAGAGTGAGGGTGGCTAGGTAAGGTCTCTCGATGGATGGATTCCTTATAGGGTGGGATGGTGAACCTCACAGAATGAGCAGGTGCATTGTCACCATGTTGAAGGGGGCGTGGCAGGGGGGAGGCTCCTCAGAATCTTTTCTCACCAATGTAGCTTTGTCTTTTCTTAAAATGTCTTCAAAATAAGCCCCTGTGGGGATCTCTCTATCTATCTATCTGATCAAGATCATCTCGCTGGAATCTCAAAAACTAGTCACCACGAGCTTCTGAGTGGCCCTCTGTCTGAGTGGACCTCTACCACGCCAGCATATCCCCTGTAAGCTACTGTTCTGGGGCCCAGAAAAAAAGCAGACCTTGCACTTGCTCAAAGTTATGGATTTTGTCACTAAAACTGTTTAAAAACCTAATTGCTAGAAGTTCACAAGCACAGCTTGCCATCATCCTGTCGTTAAGGCCGCAGAAGATTGGGCTCCACTAGAGCCTGTGAAAAAGGGGCAGCCGTGGAAAAGGTGGCACATCCCTGCGGCCACCGCCCTGGGGAGCCTGGAAGGTCCACGCGTACACCGGAGGGGAGGAGCGGTTGATCCTGCCGGCTGGGCCGCTAAAGTGACCAGATTTTCAGCGGGAAACCATTGACCGGGGTGGGGGTGGGGGTGGGGGATGGGTTCTTGATCAAAAATTTGGTCTATATGGAGCAGCAAAAATAGTATTGTAATATATTTATTTTAATCTCAAAATGCCGCGGGGCGTTGTTCAATTGTTAAAAAGCGGGACGTCTGGTCACTCTGTAAGCGTAACAAAAAAAGTTTTGTTGTTGTTGTCATAAGGAACTACAGGGACGTCGTTACAAGGAAGAATCGATTTCTGCTGAGCACCTCCCAGCCCCCCAGGCAGTCTTATGGTGCCCCCTCTGACAGCGTTCCCCAAGGGGTGTGTGCGCACTTGCAACCCTCCTTCCCTGCCCCCCTCGCGCCCCCCCGCCTGCCCCC